>VMDR010003592.1:14478-70434 GCA_007922815.1 Macrotus californicus
CCCCCCCCCCCCCCCCCCCCCCCCCCCCCCCCCCCGCCAGCACGCCCTCTCAGCCCTGCAGCTGCCCCACGAGCCACGATCCCAGGTCGGCCTCTCCAGGCGGCAGGCTGAGGGGCGCAGGCTCGGGCTCCCCCCGCGCCCGTGCGGGCTCCGCACACCTGTCTGCCCCAGGAGGCTTCATTAGGCCGCGCCTGTGCAGCCCGCCGGTCTCGCCGCGGAGTCCAGGCCATGGAGCCCACCCAGAAGCCCTGCCAGAAACCGCGGGGTGAGCTCGGGGTGCGGGGGTGGGCTGGGGGACACTGACCACACCGCCTGCCCTAGGAGACTCTGGGGCTTGGGTAGACCCAGGGACTGGGCTGGGGTGTGGGGGAGGCCTCCACAGGCCGCACCCACCTCCATCGGGTCCCCATCTGCGCTGGAGTCCCAGGGCTCTTCTTGTCTAGGTTCTGTGGCAACGAGGCATTTACTGAGCACCTACTGTGTACCAGGTTTGCTAGGCTATCCGCTCTCCTAAAGCGCTGTGAAACCAGTCTGCTCCGCCTTGCCCCCTCGCCTCTGGAGAGGCCTATTCGGCCTCCACCGGCCTCAGGTCCCTGTCCACCCAAGGAAACAATTTGACCTGAGCCGGTGATGAGCCATCTCACTGCACCCGCTGGGAGGAAGTCATTCCTGTTACATCTCATGCGATTTCATTAAAATAACAATCGTACTATTTATTTGGAAATGATGAAGCAGCCCCTTGAGCTGAGGACTTGGGGGTTCTGAGTAAGGGGGGAGGTGGCTGGAACCTGGTAAGCACTTGATGAACCAGTTGTAGCTCAAAGACAGGGTAAGAGGGGCTTCCCATGTCAGCTGGCTCACCCTCCCCTTCTTGTGTGAGGGGTGGTCTAGGCCCTAGACCCCTGCGCGAGGTTCTGCTTCCCAGGGAAGCAGCAGGCGCTGCGTGTGGCCGTGAAGGGGGCTGGCAAGGGCAGAGTGAGTTCTGTGGGAGGGGCAGGGAGGGGGTCGCTCCTGCCTGGGCTTCCAGAGGCCATCCAAAGGTGCCTCGTCCCCACTCTAGGCCATAACGTCTGTATCTGCGGCAGGAACACAATCCGTGTTAGAAGCAGAATCTCAATCTCTCTCTCCCAGCCTACCCCACCCCCAATGTGCGTCCTTAGAGACGCCTGAATGGATGCCTGTCCAAACTCACAGTCCAGGGGTCTGGGCAAATAGCAGGGAACTCACAGGGAGTACCCCCCTCCCCATTAGGGTCGCCCTTCTACCGTTCATGTACATGAGGCAAGGCCCCCGGAGAGTTGCACAGATTCGCTAACATTTTCCAAAGCAGTGGGGTCAGCTAACGTGATCCTCACAATGCCAGGCCCAGAGGGTGTGCCTGGAGTTGTTACCCATTCTGTACGTGGGCACCTCAAAGCTTAAGTGGCAAGCAGCAAACCCCCTTCGTCCAGACTCTTCTGTCTCCCTGTGCTGAGGTCAGTGGGTGCTGGCTCCCCACAGGCCCTGAAGGTGGAGGCAAGCCCCCGGCTGCTGGGTCGGAGAAGGAAGGGCCACCACCGTTGCAGAGCTCGGCGCCCCACACTCAGGGTGTCCCATGTGGGGAGCCGCTCCCTTCCTGCACAGTCTCCGGGGAGAAGCCACCGTCGGAGGCCCCTGGAGTGCTGAGCGAGGCTGATTCTGCTGGGAGTTCCGAGGCTGTCCACAGAGAGAGGGCCCAGCCTCGGGGAGAAGGGTGCCCCCTCCCTAGGAGAGAGGCCAAGGCCAGGAAGAGGCCCCTCTCTCCAGGCTCCGGGGAGCAGAAGTCGTCTACTGCCGGCAGTCCAGCCTCACTGTCACCTCCCTCGGCCCAGACCACACACAACCCAGTGCCTTGTGGGTCAGGCCGGGGGTCCTGCCACCTGGCCAACCTCCTCAGCACATTGGCCCAGAACAGCCAGAACACAGACCCGAAGAGGCCCCCAGAAGTAACCTGCCAAGCTCGGAAAAAGACTCGAACCCTATACCGCTCAGGTGAGTCCCGGAAGGTGAGAGGAAGCCTGGGATCTGGTGCGCTCAGCAGAGAGTGTGGCCCCTGGAGACTGCGCACCACCTTGTCCCAACCCTCCCTTGACCTGGAGCAGGGCCATGGCCTCCCCCAGGGGAAGGCTGGGCTGTCTCATCACAAAGTGCAATTGGAAACAGGTTAGAAAGGTCAGGAAACACCAGCCGGTTCTCACCCACAAAGCCCAAGAGAGAGAAGGCCCCCGCCCAGTGGGACACTTAGTTGCAAGGCTCTGGGACGCCCATGGGCTGGGGACAGTGGTCTCATCTACAAGGCATCTGTCCTTCCCCTCTCCTGCCACCTCCCTGCTGTCTATCTTCATGTGAGTTCCCCCTTCTTCCAGACCAGCTGGAGGAGCTGGAAAGGCTATTCCAAGCAGACCACTACCCCGACAGTGATAAGCGCCGGGAGATTGCCCAGACAGTGGGGGTCACGCCCCAGCGCATCATGGTAAAAAGGGGTGGCCAGTGGGGGGCTGGGGGAGGTGCTGGTGGAGGGGAATCCGCTGCCTGGGCCTTGGAAGAGCAGGGCATGTGCTCAGCACATCCTGACTCGGGGTGAAGTTAGATCTCATGAGGGCTATGTTCTTCCCAGTTTCCACATGGCCACAGCCTCGAAACGCTAAGAGAGGACAGCACGTCCTAGGCTACCGCCGGGAACCTTTTCTAAAACCAGTCCGGGAGAGGCAGGCATCTTCCTGCAGCAAAGTGGTGGTGCGGCTCCTCAGGGCACTGGCAGGACCTGACTCAGCCTCTGCCCCCTTTCTCAAGCCCTTCTGGTGTCTCTCCCTACAGGTGTGGTTCCAGAATCGCAGGGCCAAGTGGCGGAAAGTGGAGAAACTGAATGGGAAGGAGAGCAAGGACAGTCCTGCAGGCCCAGCCCCTGGCCCTGGCCCTGGCCCGGCCAGCAGTCAGTGCAGGTGAGACTGCTCCTCTTCCTAGATCACACCCGAGGCAGGAAGAGGAGTCCAAGCGGGGATTCTGGGGTCGAGAAGGCCAGGCATGAGGCTGGGGCTGCTGGCTAATATTTAGAGGGTAGGGTGGGCTGTATGGACTGGGGACCATGCCAGTGCTTCGGAGGGAGGCAGAGCTTGGGGCACTGGTGCCCTTTCTCGGCCCCGAGGCCCCGTCTGCACCAGGGACCACTCACACTACAACCCTCATCCTGTCTGCCCCCAGCGCTGGCACTGAGCTGCCACCTGCTGCACCCATGGACCCACAGCTGGGCACCTTCCCCCAGGAGCCCCCTCTGGACACTCTCCCAGGTGAGCTGACCACCTTCCAAGGGTCATCGGGAGTAAATGCCTGTTAGGAAGACAGTGGAGCCAGAGGGTCTGTCTTGACAGACCGGGAGTGGGCCGCAGCTCTCCGCTGTTGTGGGCCCATGGGCCTGTGCAGGGGGCCTGGGCACCACCCACGTCCACCATCTGGCAGCCACACGTCTGCCTCCATGTCCTCACCAACACAGCTCCTCTGCCCTCTGCTCCCAGAGCCCCCCATGCTGCTGACGTCAGACCAGACTCTGGCCCCGGCCCACCAGACTGAGGGTGCTCAGAGGGTGACAAACACCCCACCACTCTTCAGCCCCCCACCCGTTCAGAGAGCCAGCCTTCCCTTCCCCTTCGGCCCCGTCCACACCCCCCAACTGACGCCCCTGCTGATGGATGCTCTTGGCAGTGACAGCAGCCACAAGGATGGCTTCTGTGGGTCCTGGGGGACAAGGTATGAAACCTAACAGGGACCATCTCTTGAGCAATCTTGGGGAGGGGTTTAGGGGCAAAGATAGGAGCTTGGGAGGGCCAAGGGTTTGCTGAGGGGAGCAAGGAGGGGGACACCTGGAGAGGGTGAAGAGAAGCTGGGAGCAGGAAGGGTCTGGAGAAGAGGAGGTGGCAAGTCTGGGGTCATGGAGGTGGGGGAAGGGTCACCTATGGTGCGGTGGGAATGAGGAGCCCCCCCCACAGAATTCTCCCCTCTCCCTGCAGTGTCACACCACCCCCCACCTGCTCATACCTGGAAGAGCTGGAGCCCCAGGACTACCAGCAGGGGCTGTTCCAGGTCTCCCAGGCACCGCAGCCCCAGCTCTTCCAACCCCCGCAGCCCCAGTTTCCATACCTGCACCCCTTCACCTTCCCCTCACCCAGCTCGCTGACGCTACCCGAAGACCCTTTCTTCCCACTGCCTTACGGGCCCAGTGGGGGTACCACGCAGGGCTACTTCCCAGCGCCCCCAGGAGGGCAGGTCCTGCTGCAGCCACCTGCCGGAAATCTGGGTGAGTTGGGGCTGGAAGAGAAGGTGCTCTTGGTGACTAAGGAAAGTGAGAAGGGACAGAGAGCCTCGTTACAGGAGGGTGGCCAGGGCTCTCTGGGGCAGAGCAAGAGTCGGCAAGGGAGCTGCGGAGGCAGGAAAACTCGAGTTTGCAGGCCAGCGTGGCAGTTACCAACTCTCCTGAGCCACAGTTTCCAGGACTCTGAAATGGGACCACTATCCCCTTACCACAGAGGCGCTCGGGGAAGATTAGAAACAGCAGGAGTGACGGCTGATGGGAAGGTTCTGACACACGCACATCTTATGACAGCTAACTTCCAGTAGAAGGGGAGGGAAGGCACGTCCAGTTGTTCCCAGTCTGCTTGCTGTCTGCGTGGGAGGGCCCACAACCTGAGCCATGGACCATGACCTGAGCCACGGGCTGCTTTTGTGTCACTGGTACCTGACTATAGGACCTCGAGTGAGGGGGCTTTCCTGGTCCCGAGGACAGCTGTGGTGCCAGCATGTCACCTAGACCCGCCGGGATCCTGCCCTGTTTCTGGGAGGCAGACTCTGCCACAGAGTGAGCTGAACTGTGGCTGATGCCCTAAGCTGGTTCTGATCTCTCCTGTGTTCTCTGGCCCGGCAGGTACAGTCCCCTGGAGCGACCCTTGCTTGCCGGAACTGCCCTTCCCTGGTCCCTTCTGGCCACAAGCCCTGGGGCAGCCCCCAGGAGGGGATGGCTACTTTCCGGATCTGTTCCCAGCTCCCTGTGCTCAGGCTGCGACCCGGCAGCCCTCTCCGGGGCCCAGCCAGCTGCCTGCAGGGGCCAGACCAGGAGCTGGGCCCTCCCTCAGCAGGGCCCCGGAGGAGGCTCCCCCGCAGGAGGCTCCCCCGCCGCCCGCCACAGCAGCCACGGAGCAGCACCCGGCCCCGCAGGAGGGCCGAGAGGAGGACAAGGACAGCCAGGGCCCCTAGTCCTGGGGCCGCGCCAGAGGGAGGCTGCTCCAAGGGGAGAGGGTCGGGGCGCCCCCAGGGAGACGGCAGATGGCGCGTTAGGAAAGACTGGACTGTGCCTGTGGGCTGCGCAGAAGTCAGCGCCTCCCCACCCAGGGCTGAGCGCAGGGCTGGCCCCCTCTTTTCTCCGCGCTTCTGTGTGGTGGGTGGTCCTTCAGGAAGTGGGGGGCCTGTATCGGTTCTGAAGGCTATGCCGTTTATGTTGTTTGCTATCCGTGCTAGACAAATGAGCCAGAGTGTTCACTGCGAGCAGTAAATCGGTCTGCTGTCGGGCTTCTCTCTATAATTACGCGTCTGCCCACGCCTCACTTCCCTCACCGCCTTCCACGCAGCCCACCAGATGCCCACTGCAGTCCTGGCGTCCCAGGTGGGGTCGCCACTGGGAGCGGCCAGGTGGAGCCTGGCATCCCCCGGGCCCGGCCCTCCAGCTGGAGCACACAGTGGGCATTCAGGGCCTTGTCTCCGGTCCCTCCATCAAACTACGTTCTTTTCCCCAATCCGAACGGAACCTGGGTGAGGCTGGGCCCGGCCTCTCTCTGGAATTTGGGCCCTATTGATACAGGATTACAAGAGAGGCCCAAGGATATTTTAGGGTAAGTCTCTAGTGTCGTGAACCTCCAGTCATATTCCCAAAGCTTTATTTTGGGGGGTGGCGTAGGAACGAAGGGTAGCAGGTGCACCCAGCAGAGGATGCTCTCATATACACGTAGTACCGCACATCCAATAGTCCCACAGTGCCCCCTGACGGGGTGCCGCCCTGGACCCCCAACAGTTATGCTTATGGGAAAATACATATCCTCTCGATGGCATCACCCTCTCACCGGTGCAAACCTCAGGGCTTTGCAACGGACAGACCAGAGCAGAATCCTTCCTCGCTGACTCCAGAAAAAAGGTCTCCCCTCTAGTTCAAGCTGTCACTACCACAATGTTCCCACTAGATGGCGCCCTACCGCCAGTTTCGCCGCGGCCTTGAGCTATTCTGGTGGTTGGCAACCGCGGTTCTCAACCTTTTCCACCTCAGGGCGCAGCGCACATAAACTAATTACTAAAATTCTGCAGCACACCAAAAAATATGGTTTCTTTGCCTCTTTGACAAAAAATAGGTATAATTTTGATTCATTCACACCTGACCACTAGCATGTTGGCTGTTCTCATTTTTTGACAATCTAAGGGAAAAGAGGTCAGTGCCCCTGAGACTAGTCCGGTACTGCATACTTTAAAGATTCTTGTGGCACACCGGTGGGAAATCTCTGGTTTACAGTAAGAAAGCCCATGCTAATTCTTCCAAAAGCCCTAGAGCCACTAACATCAGCTTCAAAGATACTGGAGTCATTTGGATGGCAGTTTTTGAGTGTGGGGATGCCCTACCACCACCTGTGTGTTCTGCATCTTTGCGCATGCTCACTCTGGCAACCCTGGTTGTAGCGCTTTGCTGAGGACGCTACATTGCTGGCAGCGTCTCCATTCAGGCAGAGGCGCTCCACAGTTGGCCTCTGTATCTCAGCTCCACTTCCTGCAAGGAGGCTCCTGAGCAGCCCTGGGATCCCGGTGTGACCCTGCTTCACAGAGGCCCCTGCTCCCTCCTGCCATTGGAACCCACCGTTCGGGCTCCACGCTTGTCTACAAAATGTTCTTAAACCTGTTGGATTGCTATTCTATTTTCTGTGCCTATGAGCTAAATTTTTTAATATTAGTTACTTACCTATTTCTGAGGGAGCCCATTAGAATTTATTTTTAAATGCCTATTTTAACATCATTTGCATAAACGGAGCACAGGAAAACAGGCTGCAAAGGAGAATTTGGCTTTTGTTGATTTCACTCCAAGTCTGGACCGGTCTTTGTGAAAGAAGAGAGAGTCTGATCTCCTGGAAGAACGTCCTCATTTGCGCAGACGTGGTATTAATTCAGTCCAGAGGGATGGTCTGGGAGATGTACGGCTCTTCCATTTGCAGTTTAGTGCACACTATTCTTTCAAAAATAGCCTCTCATTTGAGCTGCATTACAAAGTCCTCGGAAAAAAGGCAGATGCTCATCTGGACATTCAGAGGGGGATCAGCAGGCACCTACAGTACCGGGCGAACAGGTAAATAAAACTCCTGCCAGCTTTCAGGAGCCAAACAAATGACCAGCCACCCTGCCTGCCTAGGGTCAGCCACAAGAAACAAGTGTGACAGAAGTCCTCCAGGTGGGGCAGCCGTGTCTGCTGGGGCTGAGAAGGCATCAGAGTCCAAGGCAGTGCCCCTCCAGGAAGGATACAGTTTGGACAAGCAGAGGGGCAGGCAAGGGTGTTTCAGCAGGAGGTTCAGTGAGTGCAAGGCCATGGCAACCTGAGAGATGACTGAGGAATGGCTGGATCTGTAGAGAAGAGACCATCGAGGGCGGGGGCTGTGGGAGGAGATTACACGGGTGCTGGCAGGGTTAACGAATGGGCATGACTTGCTCAAATTTGTGCTTTAGAAAGACAAATGGAAAATAAGGTCGAAGGCTTGGAGAGGGGAAGCTGGGAAACAAAACAGGGCTCCGGGTAAGTGTGAGCGAGGTGATGGGCAGGGAAGAGGGCCGATGGGAGAAATCCTTAAGACGCAGAATCGGTCAGTAGGACAGAACATCAGTGAAAGGAATTGAAGAGAAAGGGAAGAGAACAAACACTTCAGTAACTAAGAAACTGTGGTAATTGAGAAAGGAAATATGGCAGTGGAGCAAATTTGGGGCACAGACCACTTTGTGTATGTTGAGGCTGAGGTTCTTGGGGTTGTTATCTCTGTGGACACATCTAGTGAGAAAAATATGGGAGTAGGGTCTCTTCAGCATAGAAAATGCTAGTTGAGGTCAAGAGACCGTCCCAAATTGCTCAGGCAGAGCATGTGACAGGAAGAAGGGACTCATGGAAACACCAACTAAGGAAAGGAGACTGGGGTGGAGGAGAGGGGGCCTGAGCCTGAGGAGGGAGGACCAGAGGGCAGGAGGAAGGAGCTGGAAGGGCTGTTGGCTGGGAAAGGAAGCCCAATTGGGTCAGTAGGTCTGGGGGGGAGGGTGGACAAATAATTGTGCAAATTAAATATAATTACCCCAATTTACATTGGAGGACACAGAGCTTTAAATGATTTCCTAAGAACAGCTTAACCAAATCAAGACAAAAGTCTTGTGAGTTTATTTTCCACATCGCCGAAGCTGATAAAGGCCCCTTGCTTCCTGATTTCCAATGTATTACTTAAGAAGTTGGAAGAGCCTTCATAGGTGAATGGCTACTTATGACAGTCAGTTTTGTGGGCCTGCAATAGTTTACCCAGAAACTGGTCCTCAGATAAAATATTAATGATGATGATAATCAGGAACTTATTTATTAGCATTCACTGTGTATGTAGCTCTCGAATAGGTCACTTCATTTCACCACAACCCTGTAAGGCATTATCACGTGACTCAGGTTTAAGTATTCACCTAATGTCGCAGAAGGGACGGCTACTGGTCAGAAGGTGCCAGCTTCAGGAGGCGGTGTATTTGGCTAGTTTCAGAGGGAGATGAAATGAAGGTCAGAAGGGGGGCACGAGGCAGTCAAACAACAGGTGTGATCTAGATTAGAGTTAGAGCCCTCCAGAGGCCCCAGGTCTGCACTGAAATAACAAGCAGTACTGTTCTGTTTGACTGGAAGGAAATCGGGGCATTGTTGTGAGGCAGGAGAGGGTGAGGGCAAGAGCAGTGAAGGGAGCTGCGTGTTCGGGAACTGGAACGTCTGAAAAGAACAGGCCCAGAGGGGAGTGAGGGTGGGGCGGGGACAATGGGGGAAATGAGGCAGGAGGAGGGGCTGAATGGCCAGATGGGGTCCAGCTGTGACCAGTCCTATTCAGGGGTGTCAAACTCATTTTCACCGGGAGCCACATCAGCCTCGTGGTCGCCTTCAAAGGGCCAAATGTAACTTTAGGACTGTATACATGTAACTGCTCCTTAACAGTTAAACGAGAGCTCAGCACTGCCGCCGGGTAGAAACAAGGTGCTGGGCTGGATAAAACAAGGTGGAAGGCCGGATTCAGCCCACGGGCCTTGTGCTTGCCACCTGTGTACATACTACCTGGTAGGAGAGGGGTGGAGACATTTACACTTGAGACCGTTTTAACGCCCTCCTCCAGCAAGACAAGCAAAAAGAGTGGAGTAGGGAGGCCCTGGGGGCCGTCTCCGTGCCTAAGAGTGAATCCCGGGACCAACAGTGGGAGGGGAACAGAGGGAAGCCCTCTGGGGAGCGATGAAGAAACTAGCAGAACTGGGAGGGTGAGGGTGCAGAGGAGAGAATGCCCAGCTGCATCCGCCTGGAGAGCCCGGGCGTCTGGAAGTGCGAGTCACAAGACAGGAGTGTGGAGTGTTGGGTTGGGCCTCAGCACGGCGGCTTCTGCTCCTGCATTTGCTGCTCGCTTAGCCTCACCGCTCTGCTCTGGCCACCTCAGGTACAACCCTCCTGCCACGTTTTATTATCTGGGGGTGGGATTTCCAACCACAGAGGAGATTCCTCAGTCCTTTCTGGTGCACTTTCACCCTGTTGCTGCTCCTGCCGTTCCTTCCACCTGGTCCTGGGCCAAGTGTCCTCCACAGCCAGTACATCCCTGTGGCCTGCCAGGGACAGGAGGCCCCTTCTGAACTCACAAGGGCACCAGGACTTTACTGACCCCAAGCCCTCCCTTCTGCCCAGTTCTTTGTTGGCTTGACTTTCCTGTTACTTCCTATAACAAGTAATCATTTGAATTGGTAAAATCGAGCACATTTCCATGCCCAGCGCACTCAGAATTGTCCCCAGAACCAACTGAAAGGACTACTGTCAAAGTGTTTAAAAAATACTTAAACCTCCATTTTCCTTTGATTTTCATCTGGAAAATTCCCCCGTCCTCTTTTTCCCCCTTTGATTTGCGAATGCCTGTATTGCCCTAGTTCAAGCAGGAAGCCCAGTCTCTCTGCAAGCCTTCCATCTTCTTAGTATAGACCCCCCACTCCTCTCCACCCGGAAAGCTAAACAGCCACCACTTCACGCACACGGGCACACACGCACGTGCACACACACGCAGAGCCTCGAGACTCCCCAGTTCTTCGAGGCCACACCACACCTTGTTTCCAGCTGGCTGACTGGCGGAGCTCAATTCTAGAACCAAAACCTGCTCGTTAACAGTTCCACGAGCCTCACCACCTGCTCCCCCTGCTCTCTCAAAAACAATCTGCCTGTCCACGCTGTGTTGACTTGGTCTCCACAATGGATGGCAAGCCACCTTCCACCTTCTGTGGTGAGCACAAACGCAGCAGGTCACCCACCTACGTCCTAGCGGCGGACACCAGGCTGTTCTGGCCTGTAGCTTGTAACAAACTGGCTGTGTGACGTCAGGCAAACCATATGCCCCCTCCAGGCTCCATTGTGGCAAGTGAGGGTGTTTAGACACAAACATCTTTAGAGGTCTGTCGCCTCCAATAGGAGGTCAACTTCTCATCCCCACTGCAAGCCCATATCAACAAGAAAACACTCCAGAACTGGCTGGATGGGTCCCATCCAGGGGGCTAACCTTCCTTTATCTCCTGCATTTCCCTTTGCTCCCTGAGGCTGCCTGCTTCTACGTCAGTAAACGTCTCTCTTGTTGGACTTGTGGACTCTACCACCGTGTCCCAGGGTCCTTCACCCTCAACCACCTTTTCTAGAAGTGTCTGAACTTTCTCCCTGGGGTTTGGGAACCCCTTGGTCTGTGGTCCATCGCAGCACAAAAAAACCGACTCGGCTCCCACCCACTGGATTTCCATCCGCAGTGCTCCGAGGTAATAACCTCTCTGAAACGCTGAGATAACTGCCGGGAAAACACTTATCTGCTCAGTGGTGCTCCTGGAGGACTCTGTGGGCTAGACCGGCCCCTCCCAGGAGCAGGCTCTGCCCCAGGGCCCATGACTCACTCACCAAGCAGCAGGGCTCAGTAGTGCCTCCCTGCCAGCTCCCTCACACACCACCCCAGCTCCTTCCCACCCACGGCCCGTTCACCAGCCACCCGGAAAGAATGAACACCGTGTGCACTCACCCGAGCGCCCTGCGTCTTCCTGAGGACAGGAGCCTTGGTCTTGCTGACCCTGGGACCTCTGCAAACCGAATGGATGCTCTGCCAGCATCTCTTCCCAGGAAGAGGCCAGAGAAATTTCTCCCATGACTGTGATTTAAAACGGGCGGGTGGGAAGCAGTGGGTTGGAAGCTCACAGAGGAATGTTCTCAGTACGTGCGAATCACTGGCATCAGTTTCTCTTTAGCTCATTTACCTGTAACCTTTGGCCCCTCTGCACACCTGATTTCAGGTCAGGAGATTGAACAACAGGCAGCTCTTGAGTCATGTTTACAGCAGCGATGGCTCTGGAGCCACTGAACTGTGGTGGTGAAGGGCCGCGCCGCCGCCACCACCAAGGTATTTACGCTTGGGACGGAAAGCCAAGTCCAAACATGCAGGAGGCTCCGCGATGTTCTTCGGGAGGGCGGGGAAGGAATCGTGTCTGTAAAGGGCCACTCAGCCAGAAGGCTGGATTGCGAATTTGGTCTCATTAACGGGAAGAGGTTAGGATAAGGGCAGCGTCACGGAACATGTAAAAACACACCAATTGCCATGTGTGCATCATGGGATCAAGAAAGAAGCAGGGTTTGTGCCGGGGCACACATGTATGTGAAAGAACAGGCCAGTGAAGGGCACCTCTGCAGATTTTCAGACCTTTAAACAACTTCCATCCCAAAGGCCAATTAAAAAAACAAAAAAATCAGTTATCATAGAACCAAAATCCATTTTATTTGCGTCATGGATCTAGAAGTTGTTTAAGAGATGGAAAATGCATTTAAGGGAGATAAACACTTCTTAACCTGTGAGCCTGCCAGAGAGTTCTATGTAGGCTGATCTTATTTAAATGACTGTCAATGACCACAAGAGAGCCAGTCCGTCGTGCCCCGTAAAAATCATAAGATCCTGGCTAACTCTACGTGAAAAGTTCACGCTGGAAATAAACGGTAAGGAGCAGCTTTCTGGGCGGAGGGAGGAGGGAAAAGGGGTCTTTGTGTCTTCTTACTCCCACGTGCCATGATTCGGCAAGGTGGCTACGAACAGGACTGCTGTCCGTGTGTCCTGCAGACGCTACAGAGCCTGCAGAGCCTGGTTTTGTTTAAAAAAACCAACCAAACCCTACGTGTTCGTTTACGTCTCCGATGCAGCTCTGTCCAAAAAGTGCTGGTTAATGGTGGTTTCACGATCTCTCATCAGAAACTGCTGTTTCTAAGAACAATGAGCCAATCAGAATTCAAGGATAAACTGAGTCAAATTCGGGAAATCTGCAGAAGACAAGGAAAATGAGTGGACCTGGCCCCAATTCTGTGAGACCCAAAGTATAGAAAGTTTAGGAATTCAACTGAGGAGAGGTTACTCATATATAGGCTTTGTTAGTTTGTTATTTGTTTTTGTTTCTTGTTTTTAAAACCAAGGACCTAAAGACAGGTAGAAAAAGCCGACTGTCTTTTAACTGAGATGTGCCTGGAAAATATAAGGCTGGACGTGGCCCCATCTGAGCCACGTGGCCAGTATTCAAATGCTGGTTTGAACAAATAACTCGGATTATAATTGCTGTTTTTGCTGTTAAGAAAAAACAGTTGTTAGTTTACATATTATATATATATATATACATATTAATATAGCATATATTAATAAGAAGCTGGCTTTATGAAAATAGTGAAAAACTCCATTAGAACTTTCCTAAACCATCTCATTTTAGATTGCTCAGTAGTGCTGACCTGTTTAGGATAGATTAATGTTAGCCCTCCCTTAATTACAATAGTGATAACCTTTCTAAAAGCTAAGCAAGCAAACTTGCATTTGGGGATGGACTGAAACGACATGGGTCATCACACGTGAGACCGCCATGTCACACCATCGCTAACTGGGGCTGCGACCCAGTCTGTAGTAGTGTTCTCACCTGTGTATGACACTGGAGCGCAGTTTTACTTTGAGCCCTCCTAAAGGTAAGGCAAGGGAAAGGTCCAGGAGGGGACTCGACCGCCCCAGTGGCTCCACCACTGCTGTGGGAGGGCCCTCTATGGGGAGAGAGTGTAGAGGTGATGCTCTTCCACGGAGAAAGGCGACATGACTGGACAGAGATAATCTCACGCTGTAGGGCTGCACAGGACTGGAGCGGTTCCTTGACCCGACCTTGCATTTCACGTTTAAGTGAGCGATGGACGGCTGAGTCACAGCGGGTGGTAGCTGGACTACGAGTCTCTTGCCTACAGGACCCTAGGTCTCTTTCCAGTACAGTGTACTGCTTTTCCCAAACAGGATCAAACGGCTGGGAGGATACTGTCACAATAATTCAAATCAAAATGTAAGATCGGCCCTGGCTGGTGTGGCTCAGTGGACTGAGCACTGGCCTGCAAACCAAACGGTCCCCGGTTCAATTCCCAGTCAGGGCACATGCCTGGGTTGTGGGCCAGGTCCCCAGTAGGGGGTGTGCAAGAGGCAACCACACATTCATGTTTCTCTCTCTCTCCCCCTCCCTCTCTCTCTCTAAAAATAAATAAATCTTTAAAAAAATACATAAAATCGTGAATGGTCTTGAGTAGGATTTCCAAATCCACCCATATTAACCTGTACCTTAAAGTTCAGTAAAAAAAAAGTGTGAATAGAGTTTCCATCACTCATCAATTCCTCCTAATTTCTTATACAACCTCTCAGGCCATAATAAGCAGAGAAACCGCCTAAATTCTCGGGAGTCGTGAGGAGGTAGCAGACACCACGACCTAGGCACCGCCCTGGCCTCTCAGGACCTGAGTCAGACAGCGGGAAGCCAGCCTCACAGGACCCCACGGTCTGAACCCGATTCAGTGTCCGAGAGTCTGAGGAGCACACACTCGGAGCAGTGCCAAGTTTATTAGAGTGAGACGGTGTCACCCTCACATTGCCACCAGGAGAGCCCAGAGAGGCACGCGCTGACCTCATGGCGATGATCACGGAAAATTGTTAGGGCTGGAAGGTAGTACCTCAGGGGCCACCAGGTGGGCCCTCCCACCTGACAGATGTGTCAATCCCCTTAAACCTCTCCCTCCAGTGGACTGAGGTCAGATTCTGTTGAACGTATGGCCACGAAGGACACTCTGGTCAGCTCTGAATCTGCTCTCTGGAAGCAGAGAGTGTCAGGTACTGTATGGTATAAGAAGTCAAGTTCCTTGGCATATGCCCCATCGGTCCCTTTTCCTACAAGAAAAGGTTCCCAGGGTCCAGTGCAAAGCCCCTTAAAATCCCCGATCAAGCACAAAGCACAAGCAAAGAGGTCCAGGAGTAGCAACCAGGAGCTGGATTTCGTGCTTGGCAGGCTCTCAGAAGGCCTCTGCTGCAGGGCTGCGGGGCCAGGCCTCTCCAAGAACATCCTGTCCCGAGGTTCGGAGGAGCCCTTCCCGAGAAGAGCTAGGTCTGCTGTTCCACCAGCTGTAGTTTGGCCATCTTGACTCGCTGGGCTTCCTTCAGGTTCCGTGCACGAACCTCTGGGCTGGAAATAAACTCCACCTGCTGCACAGGGAACCAGCCTCGCTCCCCATCGGAGAGTCGCATGCCCTCCAGCCAGCCTATGGGCACAGGGTCGGGGGGAGGGGGGAGAATTATCTGGAAAACACTCACCATCATTTCCCCTGAACCCCTTTTCTGGAAGCATTTCTGAATCGTCAGGCTGAGGGGACTGCAGAGCCCCAGAGCACGGGACACTCAGCCTCCCCGTTCACCCTCCCTGGCTGCCCCAGATCTGGCAAAGTCTGCAGCTGCCCACTCCTTCGTGTTCTTTCTCCACTCCCCTGGGCTGAATTGTGTCCACCCCCCCTCAAATATATGTTGATGTCCTGACCCCAAGCACCCCAGAGTGAGCCCTTATTTGGGAACAGGGCTGAGGCTGATGTCAACTGTAAAACTAAGATGAGGTCACACTAGAGCAAAGTGGGTCTTTAGTCCAATACAGCTGGTACCCTTACAAAACGAGGGGAATTTGGGCACAAACCCCCCAGAAGGAAGACAGAAATAGAGCCCGGAGTGAGGCTGCCAACACCCGGAGCTACAGCAGCCGAGAGTGGCCAGGAAGGACCCTTCCTAGAGGCTTTCGAGGCAGCACAGCCCTGCCAACACTTCCATTTTGGACTTCTGGCCTCCAAAACCTCGAGAGAATACGTGTCTATTATGTCATGCCACCCAGTGCGTGGTACTTTGTCCCAGCAGCTGTAGGAAAAGAACACAGCCATCCACAGTGTCCCGCCTCCAAGGCCAGCCTAGGCCCCATGGGCTCTCCCTCTCACCATCGTTGCTCTGCTGGGTCACCATAACCACATCTGCCTTCTCCAGAGCCAGCTCGTCGTTCTCCCGGGGTTTGTAGGCTCGGAGGCACTGCACCTGTGGGGAGTCTTGGAAGAGAAGAGCGGGAGGGCAGGTTAGGAAAGGCACGGGGGAGGGATTAGAAGCAGGGTGGGGCGGGGAGGCTGGGAGGACTTGGGATTGAGCAAGGTGGAGCTTCTGAAGGTCACAGACTAAAGACACCATTGGAAAAGTCTTCATCTTCATTTTCTACCAGGGGACAAAACGGCTGACCAGGAAATAGAAACAAACACCAGAATTGAAATGAATCAAAATTTCTGTTTCTCCGGGGACGATGAATTGAGAAATATGCTGTGAGCACCTTCGGTGACTCCTTATTACAAGTATTCCCAGCCCATCTCCCTCTGAAACCACCCCCGACTCTTCAGTCCTCCATGGGCTCTGAACCCCTCAAAACTGATCATCTAGGCCACACCACGTGCCCCGGATCTAACTGTTTCATGTGTGTGTTGTGGGTGCGCGACAAGATTGTAAAATCTGAGTCTGTGGCTCAGTCTTCATTTCCTTCCCTAAGGTCCTCGATGTGAGCCTAGAAGACACCTAACCAGAAGGGTTCTGGGTCTGACCCAAGGCGGCAGTCAGTCCCCTTCAGCTTCAGTTTCCTCATCTGTACAGGACTAGGTTGATCAAGGAGACTTTTAAAATCTTCAGATTTCCTGTATTTCTTTATTTTTGTGAATCAGGTGAAACTCCTATGGTTTTGAAGCTCAAGGCGAACAAGTCTCCAAGTACTCCTGGCCCACAAGCATTCCGTCTTCCAGGGGGTTATCGCTCCCTCTCCCTCCCCGCACTGCACCAGCTCCCCCAGAAAGCAAACCAGACCCTGCGTGACCACCTGCCACCCACAGGGTCACATAGGAGGAGGGACTAACTACCTTGCCTCCCTCCCCAACCCCGGCGGAGCTGAAGGCCAGCAGATGGCTCTCAGTGAACGAGTTGACAGAACTCCACTCGGTTTATAGCCTGGTTCTCCCACTTCCTTTTCCAGACTTCCTTGTATTTGTTTGTTCTTTTGAGTCACCAAAGGTCCAGCCTTCCTGTGAGTTCAGTTCCTTTTGGATACGGAGCAGGAAATCCTTGCTGGAGGACGACTGTGGGGCTCACAGGAGACCCATAAATCCAGTCTTAGCGGGAATGCAGACACATCCATACCGCGTGTGTGTCTGCAACTGCCTGTGAGTAACCTGGAGCCTGGGGCAAGGGCCTGGCCTCAGGTCCACCTAACAGGAGGGGGTGTGCCCAGACCAGAGTTGCCGTCTGGTCCCCTGACGCCTGTCATAGCTCTACTTTCTCCCCCTGCTTCCCTCAGGCCTTCAAGCCGATAACATCCTGGCAAAAAAATAGCCAAGGGGCCAAACATTTCAAAAGAGTAAACTATTGCCCCAGGCAGGGATTGTCCTGGGGTGGGGGGGCAGGATGAGGCACCGCTATGGTGAGGGACAGTTTTAAGCAGCTGCGTCCCAGGTGTTCAACCCCCTGTGGCCAGTCTTCGCCCTGAAATTCTGGACAAAAGCAATTCACAGAAGCCTCCCAGCGTTACCACTCAGCCCTAAATTCCTGCCTCTCAACGGAGACTCTGGACCCTGCCATTTTCTCTTCCTCTTTGCCCCCCACTCACCACAGCACTCCAGAAGGTCCAGCTCCTCTCCAGGCATGGCCAAGGCTGAGATCCATCGGAGCTTTTCGCTTCTGAGGGGACAAAGGAGGGGCCCTGCTTCAGCAGCAGCTCCGGGGGGTGTAGGGCAAGGGAGAGTGATGGGGAATAAACATGACGGTGGGAAAGACTTGTCTAGTTCACAAAGTAGTCTAGTTCAATCGTCTGTAGGACAAAAGTCAAGGACAGGACAGGATCTTGAACTTGAACTCTAGGTTAATGTCTTGTCACCTTTATCTTCCCCCTTCTCTTTCCAAGTTTATGCTGTTAGCCGCATCTCACATTTTTCAAGTGAGGGCATAAAGTCAATGTCAGTTGTAAACAGGTAGCTTGTCCATTTGGGGAACTGTACCGAGCAAAATGTCCATCTCACCTTAGACCCCCCCGTCACCACGTAATTCCCAACAGCCTCTGCCCACCTCCCTTCTCCGAACGTCTCGGAGATAAAAATCAGTCTGCAATCCTAATAGACCAGGGAGACATACCTTCTCACTTTTCCTGTAGTGAGATATAATCCAAGCCTAACTTTGTAATTTTCTAAAGGTCTTTGCATGACTTTGGCCTCGGCCTCCAAACACGCCAGAGTCCTTGAGAGCCGACCCTGTTCCAGTTCCGGGGATGCTGCCCAAAGCCCCGCCCAGAAAGCACGGGGCGATCTGACCACGTGACGGAGGGGCCTGCTGCGCACAGGCTGTCACGTGGAGCCCCTTAAGTGAAGACAAGCATTACTGACCCCGCCCTGAAATGTCCTCCAAGGGACAAAACTGAAAAGTGTCATTAAGACGAGGATCCTCAGGCTATTGGGTGACATGTCAAACTTTTTAAAGAAAAGATTTCATTCATCTTTTATAACATCGATAATAGGTACAGCCCTGGTTGATGTGGCTCAGTTGGTTGGAGAGAGGTCCCACACACCAAAGGCTGCAGGTTCTATTCCTGGTCAGGGCACATGCCTAGGTTGCAGGCTCAACCCCTGGTGAGGGTGCGCCCGGAGGCAGCTAATCAGTTTCTCTCTCTCTCTCTCAAATCAATAAAAAAAATCCTCAGATAAGGATTTCAAAATAACAACAGGTACAGTCTTGTACCTGTTCACTGGTACCGTCTACAAGAGTTTACAGGTACTATTTTTTAATCTTTTCCAAAATGCACATACGTGTAAGTGCATTTTTGATTGTTACTTAAAAGATGAGCAAATCAAAGTTCTCAACACTGTGGGTTTCTGCTCAGCACAGGGCTGGGCTGGGCTGGGAGGTAGGAGTGAGGACGCCCACGGCACCCAGTGCTTGTCTTAGTCACACACGTGCCCCCAGCCCTTTACACTGAGGAACTTCTGGCTTTCACACGCGTGCATTCACTCGTGGGTGTCAGCAACCAGCTCTTTAGTGACTCCACACCGGCCCGAATGCTCTCTGGTAACTCCCTACTCGGTCCTTCCAGACTAAAGGGGGCACAATGGATACCAAGTCTGCAGGACAAGTGCGTGCCCTCGCCCACCACTGTCTCCTGGGGCTGCCCATTCACTCTCGGCGTCTGGATGTCTCTGCGGGTGTCCCCAGTCTGGAGTGGACCCAACTGCGCTGTGGCTGTTTCCCAGGGCCACCTCCTTGCCAGGCGGCCTGCCCCTGTCCCCCCACCACCACCAGCTCCTCTGCCCAGCCCCGTCTCACTGAGTCTCCGTGCTGAAGAGGAACTCGGACTGGGTGCCCTGGGTGTTGTGCAGCAGGAAGAGCCGGAAGAGGTTCTTGTGCGGCCCGTGCAGCTTCATTTCGCACTTCTCCCCGCGGATGGCGGAGAAGGGGGCGTGGTCAAACACCAGGAACCGGCTGCCCCTGCGGAACACCAGGCTTTTCGGTCGCATCCTGGGGTGTCCTACTTCGTCCTCCCTCATAGCTTTGGATCCTGAGCCCCTGACCTTGGCGCGGGCAGCCTGCACATTCTCTCAGAAACCATCCGGCGGTGCTAGCATGCTCCCCAGAAGGTAGCTCCAGAGCCCCCAGGGATTCCTCACTAGCTCGGCACACCACGTATCTAGTCTCACGGATACTGCATCACTTTAAAGAGTTGCAGAGATAGAACCAATATAAACTTTCCAAGGCCCTTAGGACCAAAGAGTTAGGATCTGGAACTGGCTAAGCCTCTTGGGGCTAGCAGGCTGAGCCGAGCTAACTAAACCTCAGACTGACGGATCGAGAATGCGACAGCTGACTTGCTGCATTTTGCTCTGTGTCTGTGACATGGTACAGGTCTTACTCTGTGACCTTGTGACATCATTTGGTGGGATCCCCTGTTTTGCTCTGGATCATTCTTCCTTTCTGTGCCGTGACCTGGACTCCATGGGCTGGGCCACTGAGAGGGGTTCCTCTGGGAACACAACCCCTCTTGGTCCCTTTCGTTCCCCTCCCTCACCTCTCCCACGTCCCCCCCGTGCTCTGGTCTCCCATTCCCATCACTGACTCTCGGGGCCGAGACAGCAGCAGACAGTCATTGAAGAGATGCAGGTGGACTGGCCGGGTGTTCAGTTTCCTCCGCAGCCCTGGGGAGGTGCTGAACTCCAGGGCTGTCAGCTCGCCGCTCTTCACCAGCCTGCGCGACTGCGAAACAAGCGGGAAGATCTGCGGGGCAGGGCAAGACGGAGAAGGCAGCGTCAGAGCCACGACAAGCCCGAGGCTCCCTCTTGGCCCTGCCCCGCCCTCCTCACCCCGCCCCTTCCTCCTAAGCTCCACTGACCAGCATCTCTCCCGCACCTTCCCTCTTGCTCATAACCCATCTCCTTAGACTCTGTTTCTCTGTGAACTGTCCAATCACAACTATCTGCTGTGGGGAAGCTCCCAAGGCAACGCTCAGGCAATGGAAGGCACCGATAGTCCAACCCAGAGTAGTGACCATGCGAGAAAGCTCAGCTCTAGAAACCTGGTCTGAAGGAGACAGGAAAAGCCCAATCAGGGCACGTGATGAAAGGCAGCAGAGAACAGTATGTGTGTGTCTTAGAAGTTAAAAGATTTGGGCAGTTCTGACATCTGTTCCTTCTTGGATTACAAACAGACATAGAGGAGCCGCTGGAATCAGATGTGGGAATGAGATTAAGGAGAACCAGGTGGAATCTGCTTGGAGCTGGAATTTGGGTAAAGATAAGGGCAGAAACTGTGATTGATAAGTGGACCAGGGATGTTCCCTCTCACAAGGAGATAAGAATGGCATCTGAGTTGGAATTTAAGTGTGATGTGTCCATTGTAGCTTTGCATTTACTTGGGAGGCTGTGGCCCTGGATTTGGATGCAATTTTACATCACTTTTGTTACACTAGATGGAGATGATAAAATACTCGCTGGTGCAGCACCAAAAATACATCTTTACGAAGGCTTTCGTCGATACGTTCTCTCTCATCTGCCCAGTTCCCAAACGCACACTCTGCCCCGCAGGTAGCCTCTGGCCCTCATTCCTTATGTATCCTCCTGCATTTCTTCACGTACACACAAGCAAGCACACGTACAGACTTGCACCCTCCTGCTTTTCCACTGAAGCTAGGGCACAGTTCTGTACCGCCCCTCTCTCACTTAACAAGGTATTGTGGAGAATGAAGTAGGGTGACACAGAGGCGAGAAGATGTGAGGTTAAAGACGGGAGGGAACAGTGAGAGCGAAAGGACTCCGCGTTAACAGGTGACCTGCAATACGCTAAAGACCCACGCACCTTGCACTCGAACTCAATCTTCTGACTCAGATAGATGAGCTCCTCCGTGTGGCGCATCCTCTGGACGTTGCTATTGCAGTCTCGGATCAGCTGAGCACAGAGCAGGGTGAGGAAAGAGGGAGAGCTGTGTTAGAGGCTTTGGCCTTTGAGTGGCCTGCAAGAAATCTGAAAATCAGTCGTTGTGACAACCGCCGTCTTTTCTCCCAGGCTTGAACTGTGTGAAGGCGGTCTCAAGTTGAAGTTCAAGGACTCTGTATACTCAGCATGACATGATCAGAACTCCTGGGCTGAGTGAAAGGAAGATGCAATCTGGAGCCTGTGGCAGTGAGAGTGGTGTGCTTGGGGCGGGAGAAGAGGCTGTGGGGTGCAGGGAGCTGTGGGGTGCAGCAACAGGCCTGGGCCGGGGGAGCCTTCTCTGTGATGGGTGGTCGGGGGACTGCCTACCTCCTCCATGGCGTGGTGCGCCTTTGTGGCCTCTGCTTCCTCTGAGGAGCCAGGCTGTGTCCTCTTCAGAATGTTCTATAGGACAAACAGTAGACAGCATCCCGATGGGAGAAGGGTAGCAAACAGGAAGAGGTGGTGGGGGTGGGCTAATAGAAAAGTCCAGGAACAACATTTTAGTAGTAAATTCACCCTGAGGAGAAGGTGTGGGCGGTAGGGAGACTGCTCACATTGCCCACGGGGTGTGGGACAGGGGCAGAGGAGAGACCTGAAATCGCCCCTCCAAGTTGAGGGCAGAGGTCCCAGGTGGGGTCTGTACCTGGAGCAGCAGTTTGAGGCGGGTGATGCGCTGGAAAGGTAGAATCAGAAAGGACTTGAGGGACAGGCGCTGGCAGATGGGGTCGCTCTCCAGCTTCTCGAGGACCTCACGGAAACTGCTGTTAGTGGCCCTGCACAGACAGCGAGCCTCAGGTAAGGAGGGGGCAGGGGACATGGGGGGACACAGTGAAGGCACCCACTGAATGTCTGTGGGTCAGGAAAGAGTGGTGGGACCCCGTTGGAATGGCTGAGGGCCTCCGGTCTGGAAGGTGGGTTGGGGCTTGAGACCACAGGGCGGGCCCAGGAACATGTGCTCTGGCCATAGCACTCTGGGTCAGGGGTTGGAGGTGTGGGTGCAAGGTCACTGCTGGGCCCCCATGGGGGTTGAAAGGGGTTCAGGTCTCACAGCAGATTTTGGAAGGTGCGTTCCTGGTAGGTCTGGTTGGTGACGTAAGGCAGGTAGACACGGCGGAAGTGGGAGGCGTGGCTCAGGACCACGTCGCACACGTGGAAGGTGAAGACATTGTTCTCGAAGTTCTCCTCCAGGTCCGAAAGGAACCTGCACAGTGTCCCAACAAGTCTCCTAAGGCCCGCCGGCGGCACATGAGCCGCTAGCTGGCTCCTGCTCTACCTTGAGCTTGTGATATCACTATGTAAGCAAACAGCTTCCATCGGTTGCCCTTGGCTCTGTGCCCTGTGCTTAACTCTGGTCCCAATATTCCATTTCTTGTTCTTTTTTTTTTTTTTAATATATTCTGATTTTCTAATCTTTAGATGCTTCCCGAATCTCATCTCCAATGCTCTGCATGCCCACAGTACATCCAAAACTTCATCCCAGGAGGCATTTCTCATTCACTTGCCCATCTACCAATGGATCTGTCCATCCATCACCCCTTCCCCTTCAGTGTACAGGCTAAAGACAGGGAGGCTGCGTGAGTGCTACGTGGGAGAGGAGGGATCTTACGTGGAGCTGACGTCACGCACGTCCTGTAACCGAGAAAAGAGCCACTGGTGGTCCTGGTTGGTGAGGATGGCCCGGAGCTGCACTGAGTGCTGGAAATGGTCCACAGCTATGTTCAGGCTGCGCAGGTACGAGGCCTCTGACACGATCAGCTCAAATTTGGCCTGGGAGGTTGGAGAGAAGGAAGCTTAATTAGAAACAGAGTTGAGTCCCTGGTGTGTGTTTTCAGGGTGCGGTGGCGAGCAAGACAGATCCTTCTGTTGCTCACCGTCACACCAGCACCCAACCTGATAGCGAGGGAGAGGGAGAGAGCGTGGAGGCTGAGGCGGGCATGTATGCAAGCCCCCAGTGAGAACAGGATGCTTTCAAGAAGACTGAGCTGCGCATTGCTGGAAGCGTGCACTGAGGTAGCAGCAGGAGATGATGCTAGAGAGGGAAACAGAGCGGCGGTCTGGAGGTCTGTAAGCAAATGTGGACTCAAGACCACAGGAAAATGAAGGAGGCTATATGCAGGGGAATAACTTGGTCGGAAACATACTCCTAAGCACAGTGTGGAGAAAAGGTTAGGAGGGGCAGGGGAGTCATGGCAGGAAATCGGTCACGTGAGAGATGAAGGGCTGGACAGCCATGCGGATGGGGAGAGACGGTGATTATTCAGGAGCGACACAGGGAAGGACTTGGTTATGTTAGAAAAGGGGTCGAAAAGAGCAGGAAGAGTTGCTGCTAATGCCCCAGTTTTTGAGTTTGGTAACTGGGTGAATGATGGAATCCCTTCCTGATCCAGAGAACTCTGAAAGGGGACCAAATTTAGGGGGTGAAGGCAATTTGGGGTTGGAGGAAAAGTAGAAGGAAGCAGGACTTTTGAGAATGAGACCGTGCCGCTGTGGTGTAGTGGAAATTGTCCAGAACTTGAGGTTCCAGCAGGGGGCACAATGACCCACGACCCTGTCCCCCAGCTGGGCTGGTCATGCCCTTTTATCCAGGCACACAGCTTCAAGACAGATGAATGGACAGAACAGAGAAAGAAGGTCTGTGCAGGTGGGGGATGACCTGGAGAACCAACGACATGGCCAGATGACCCTCCCATACGACCACACCGAAACTGGACACTTGTGTCCTGGCCCGAGCATTCCCACTCCGACCTCCCCGAACCTGTTTCCGTGTTTCCTGCAGGGAACGTGACCCCCAGCATCCAAAGATGCAGTGTCAGTCCAAAGAAATGGAGCCGAGAAGCATGCTGGAGACCCCAGCAGCATTCCTGGATGAAAGCCACACATGCTCACAGGCGCAGAGGCTGGATTTCTTGGGATGTGACACCGGGCTGGCCCGAAGCCCGGGTGGACTCACAAGTGAGCTGGAGATGCTCAAGGAGAGCAGGGTTCATACCGTCTCCCCACTGTTGGGTCCACAGATCTGGGGCAGAGCAGGGATTTTCTAAATATGCTCCATGTGCTTTGAAAGTTGAGGTCAGAACAGGGTCCCCAAGCCTAAGCTTCAAAAACCCTAAAACTTACACCTGTCTGTTTGACTTGGTGACAGGTCTGTGAATCCACAAGTCCCTCTGGCCAAACTTTTCTCCTCCCCAGCTCTGAAATGGGAGTATGGCACTAACACCTGTCAAACTAAGTTTCCTACACTAAGTTAACAGCTAGATATGTGTCACTTCATTTGAGCTGCATGGCGGCCCTGAAAGGTAGGTATTCATTACCCTCGAGTTTTCGATGAGAAAACTGAGACTGAGCAGTGTCGGAGACCTTGCCTAAGTCCGCACAGCTAGTAAACGTAGAAGCCAGGCCTCAAACCCAGGTTGGCCCGACTAGCAATTAAAGTAGTAAACATTCTTTGGATGATTACTATGTATGAGAAACCTTTTTTTTTTTAATTCTCCAGCACCTCTTTACCATGCAGTTTTACAATTGAGGGAACAGAAGCTTAGAAAGGGCATGTCACGTGCCCAGAGTGAAAGAGCTAGCAGATATAAAAGTGGGCTTCCAGGTCATTCAGTCTCAAACCTAAACACTTCCACGTTATTCCACGACACCTTTCCATTATGCCATATTGTCTTCCTGGGAAGAAGGGCTTATCCCGTATCTCAGACAGACTGTCAGAGAAGCTCTCCATGCAGAACTTATTAATGGCAGTAACTTAACCTCAGACATGCAGCCTGTAACACAGTCTTGCTTTTGGAAGTAAAGACCAAGCAGAGGCTGATGAGCATTCAAAAGCCTCTCCAGGTCCAATGGACCACAGGACGGAGCAAGGGGCACTCAGTCTTCAAGGGGCCTTACAAATAGCTGCTGGACATGACTTGGTTAAATAGGAACTCTTTAGTGGGGGCTGAAGCCCTGGTTGAAGGGGGAAATTTTAGTCTTGCCTGAAACAGTAGTGGTATGATTAATTCCACACTGCTCCCACCAGATTCAGAGGCATGGCCCCTGAACCAGTAACAGGTAGTAGCAGATGGCCCGTGGCACCAGGAAGTGGAGAGGCAGGATGGTGGGGACCTTCAGAGAGCAATCCAAGTCCCTCTGAGATGGCACGCTGGTGGTGGCAGTACTCAGCAGGAGATGAGGATGTGACAAATGAGATGCTTTCCCTCCTGTTCCCCTCTCCGCTGCCCCTTGCCCTTCCACCCCGGCCCCGCCAGGTACCTCTTGCAGCTTTTGGTCCTCATGGGGCATGGAGAGCAGCACGGTGCTGTTGCGCACCACAGGGATCTCCTGCCAGAGGGAGCTCCTGGAGGCCATGGACAGGCGTTGCAGGTAAGACTCTGAGGACACCAGGGCCTTCCGGGGCTGCCGGGGGGAGGCGAGCCCAGAGGCCTCTGCCAGGCCGTCCAGCCGCTGCTGGCTCTGAATCTCCTTGTTCAGAACCACGTCACTGTACTCCTGGTACAGCAGCTGGGCTGGGGGGTGAAGCAAGGGAGAGGGAGAGGATTAGGGAGTGGGGCATTCAGGCACAGAGACGGACGGAAGCCACCAGACTGCTTCCGGCTGTCCTGGCACCTTCCTCTTCCCCACTGTGACAGTCACGAGCCCCTCCAGTCCCAGGCAGAACCCACGAGCATCTACAGTTGTTTTGAGGTACTCACAGGAGTTGATGAGCTTGGAGCAGCGTCTGGAAAAGCCTCCCATCGCTTCCTTTGGCTTCTTCTCCCTGTGGAGCAAGGAAGGGCTCTGGGGTGCTTGCTGGCCATTAGACACAGAGGCCTCAGTGACTGTGGATGAGGTCGTCCCTGACCTCTGGAACATGCACTGGGATGTCAGGGCCAAGGACCCTGGAGAGGTGAGTTGTAGCCTGACCCACTTTGGGGTAGTCTGGAGCTTTTTTGGATGTCATGTTGATCTTTTACAAGGGGTCTAGTTCATGGCCGAAGGGCTTAGGAGGGTGGAAAATTAGGACTCTGGTAACGAAACCAGGTAGATCAAGGGTTTCCCTACCCTGGAATCCCAGGGTCTCAGAACCCTAAGGAAAGAGAGAATATGTGTGCCTGTGGGGGAGAGGGTGCCTCACCGAAAAACGATGGTGTCTGAAGAGCCGAAGGACTTTTCCATGGCTGGACCTCTTGTATCTGAAAATGCAAATGGGTGGAGTGACTGAGGTCTCAGAGGGACATTCAGAGATAGCTGAAGGTGAGACCTGGCGTGGGAGTTGGAAACACGGGGGGTGAGGGGTGAGGGATGGGGACAAAAGGGCTCCAGTGGAACCTGTGATGGAGGGGAGTGCCAAACCAGAAAGCACTTGAGGACACTATGGCCAGGTACAGACACATGGTAAACTACACAACGAGAGGGTGCCTTCTCTACTATGAGCAGGACACAAAGCAGGGGTTGGGAGCTGGGAAGTGGGGAGTGCCAGGGGAGGGGGCGGTGTCCAGACAACTTTGGGACACAGACAATACAAGAACACCATGGCCATGTGGCAGGTGGAGGTGGAGGGGAAGGAGAAGCAAGGGCGTCAGTGAGCTCAGAGAGGCTTTCAAAGGCATCCCAGTCTTGGGGTTGGACACACAGGTGAGTGAAGCCAGCGGGGGAAACAGAAGGAGCCCTGGGCACAGAAGCTGGACGTGGTAAGAGCTGTGGAAAGCTTGGCCCAATGAGGGTGCCCTGCTCACCTGGAGTGCCCTCGGGTAAGATGGACGGCCTGCGCAGGCCCTGCCGATGCCAGCCCTTGGCCTTATTTGAGGCCTCAACAGAGGCCGCAGTCTGTCCACCGCTGCCCTGTGGCGGTCTCCCTGGGTCCCCCCTGTGGGGCCAGCTGGATGCCTTCTCCAGGTGGGGATGGCTGGGTTTTTCAGGCTGCCTCACTTGACCTAGATCCGACCTCCTCAGGCCGTTGGCTCCTTCCTGAGGGGCTATTCTTCTCAAAGAGCCTCTGGCAGGGGCCTCTGCCTCTCCTGAGAGCCCTGGTTCAGAGGCGGGTCCCTGGCCCCCTTGGGTCCAGTGGGTGGTTGGGGAAGAGGGACTCAGAAGGCCGGTCACATTGCTGAAAGCCATGCCAGGGGACACTTCCCTCTTACTCCTGATGATGGGAGCCAGCGGGTCTGCTGATCGGCCCATGGCTGGCGGCCAGGAGGTCCGTCCGACAGAGTGGGGGCTGGAGGCTGTCCACTCTTGACCGACGGGCCTTGGCTTGGCTTGGCCCCCTGAGTTCATGAGTGCTCCCTGGATGCTCTTAGTCCTCCCCCGGGACTTCGGGGGCAGCGGGGGTGGTTCGGAGAGAGGCTCTGTGACAGGGGAAGGGCAGGGGGGCCGGTGGACCCTTGGGCTGTTATCAGAAGGAAGAGAATGGCAGGGCTGGAAGAAGTCAGGGGTTGGGGGTAATGGCTTGTTGTATCTCGGCCTCGTGGAGAAAGAGGTCTGAGTTGGGGGGGGTTGGTCTGGGGTAGACGGCAGAGGCCGGTACTGCCTTGCCACAAGGGGGTCAGGAGCTTCGGGAAGGGGGCCTCTGCGGGGGCCACGCAGCCCCAGACTTGGGGCAAGTGGAGGGCAGCTGTGCTGCCTCAGTGTAGGGGCCGCCGCGCTGCGGTGGCCGTCTGTCTCCGCCACGGAGAGGCGGGTGTGCCGCTTCTCTGGGAGAGCAGGGGGTGGAGGCTCGTGGGGCCTCATATCTACAAAGGCAAGCGGCGGTGAAGAGCCATAGGCAGGGGACCCTGGGGCAAAGGCTGCAGGATGGAGGGAGCCCCAAGGCTGGTGGCTGAGGGGACTGCCAGGCCTGTCTGGACTGGAGGTGAACACTTGAGAGTCCGGCCCCAGAGCAGCCAAGGAACTGGGGGATTCTGGAATAACGCCGCAGTGCCAACTGCTTTTCCTGTCCCTTCTTGAGATCGCAGAGCCATAGACGGCAGGCTTGGGGGGCCTCTGGGGCAGGTCTGAATGCGAGAAGGAAAGGGACATTCCCACCAGGTCCGGAGTCAGCTGTGTGTTCTGGGAGCCCGGGAAGGAGTTGCTCCTCAGGTGGGGGATGGCTCCTGGGAAGCTGGCCAGGGGGCTCTGGGGACTGGCACAGTCGGAGCTGCCACATGGGTCCACAGTGGCCTCTGCGGAGGGGGAGCCGAGGAGGCCAGCTGGGAGGGTCTTGGAAGCCCCACTGGGAGACTGGCTGCTGATCAAGAAAGGGGTACTGGAGGTTTCTGGAGAACATGAAGCATGAGAGGCCTTTTTCCTGGGGATGGCAATCGGGGGGCTGGCAGATGAGGAGGCAGTGGTGCCGGGGGAGACTGCCACAGGAGTGACAGGCGCTGAGTCTGGTGTCCTCAGAGGAGTCTCAGTCATGCTGGCAGAGGCTGCCTCAGCCTTCCTGCCAGATGCTGCCCCTGTCCACAGCTTGGCTCCCTCTTGCTGGCTGTCCTGAGCTGTTTCGTGGTCAGGTGACCCCGCAGTGGAAAAGGAGCTATGTGAAGAAATGGGCTGATGGGGACATCCCATTGGCTCCAGTGTAGGCGTCAGAGCTATGGGAGGCAGTTGCTCAGCTGGAAGCTCTGTCAGAGTTGCAGGAACCCCGGGTGTGGCATGACGGGCATCTGGAAACAGGTCACCATGGGGAGAAGAGGGCTCGGGGGCAACCAGATCCAGGGTGGAGGGGCCATCAGGCTCTTCTCCCTCCTCTGTGCTCCTCTCTGCCTCTTCTCCCCACAGCACGGCCCCACCCCAATCTTCTGCCTCCTCCAGCATCAGTTCCCCTGGCAGACCCTGATGCTCTTGCCTTCTGGGCACATTCACTGATCTCCCCACTAAGCTTTGATTCTCCTGGTCCTGAGCATCCACCCTGCCCTCTTCTGGGCCCCTCAACTCCCTCTTCCTCTGTTCGCCCACCTCTAGATCTTCCTGGCCCCGAGTCCCCCCACAGCACTCATCACAATGCAGACCCCCTAATTCCCCATTAAGCCCCTCCCTTTCTCCTTGTTTCAAAGGCATCACACCATCTTGCACCTGCTCCTGTTTTTGCCTCTGTTCTCCCCCCGCACCACTCACCTGCTCCCCCGCCTGCTCCTGTTCCCTAGGAAGCCCGACAGAGCGCACAGCTTTCTGCAGAGGCTCCCCCTCCCGACAGCCCACTGGCTCTAGTCCCTGCTCCTCTTGCCCCCTAGCCCCCTGCAGCTCTTCCCTCAGCCTGATGGCCCCGCCCTCGGAGACCTGCGGCGGGCCAGTCTCTGCAGGGCGCTCTTCACAGGAAGGCTGACCTGCGGCCTGAGAAGGGGCTTGTGCAGAAGTCTCCTCATCCCCCTCTGCGTGTCTAGTCCCCAGCACCAAAGCAGGGAGCTCCAGTCTCAACTCCTCCAATGTGCTGCTGAGTTCACTGGGGACTGGGACCATGGGCAGATGCTCCCCCTGGCCAGGGCAGGCCCGGCACTCCAGGGGAGCTGGAATCCTTGGCTGTCTGTCTGCCGGGCTCTGGGGCACTGCTTCCTCACACTCTGGAGTGTCCCAGGCCTCAGCCACAAGGTTTTCCTGGCTGGTCCCCATCTGTCCAGGGCCCTCCTTTGGGGAGGAGGTCACGCTCCGGTCACGCCCACAGTCAGTCACATCTCTTACATTTCCCTGCTGGGTCTCCATGAGTTGGCGTCCCTCTGCCCACTTGTAGGATGGCTCCTGGCCTTCCGGAGCGTCGGGCCCCTCGGTGGGGGTCTGGCTGGTTCTCATGAGAGCTTCAGGGGTATCAGTAAATTTCACTGTGACAGGGATGGGAGCCGATGCTCCGTGTCGGGGCTCCTCAGCCTCCATCAGGGCCGAACCCTAAAGAGGAATAACAGACAAGGTCTTATTGCTTCTCCTGCCTTCACCAGTCAGAGAGGCAGACCATGGGGAACAAGAGTGGGACACATCCTGGGCTCCACAGAGTTATTCTTGGACACAAAAGGTACTCAACAAAAAAAGCAAAAACTTGTCATTTAGCCCTGGCTGGCATGGCTCGGTGGGTTGAGCATCGGCCGGCAAAGGGAAAAGTCTCTGGTTGATTCACCGCCGAGGCACATGCCTGAGTTGTGGACCCGGCCCTGGTTAGGGCGCACACAACCAATCAGTGGTTTTCTCACACACTGATGCTCCCCTCCTTCTTTCTCTCCCTGCCCCTCTCTCCAAAAATAAATGAAATCCTTAAAAAAAACCTTGTCATGTATTCGTCCATTTAATAAATATTTAGCAAGTGACCCTTTGAAGTGCAGGACCTTCAGCAGTGAACACGACAATGCCCCAGAGCCTGCAGTCTGGGGGGGAACACAGGTGGGAAGTGATTACATCAGGGATGTAGGAGTCCTGTTGTCAGAGTCCCAAGTGCTCCAGTGGTCACTGCTGTCTAGATAAGATTATATCTCATTGTGTCTCCCTGTCTACTCTCTGGACACCGCGAGTGACTCAGTCCTACTTAACTCCCAGACACGGTGAGCGACACACCCCAGGTCTAACAGCCCAAGAAGCCGTGTTGGAGGGGCATCTTCCCCCTCATCTGCCGTCAGGGGATTAAAACAGGTCCGGTCATCAGAGCCCACGTCGGAGGCAAAGTGCCGTGTACCCACCTTTCCACAGGGTCCGGATCGCACCCAGCCTGTCTGTCTCCCACAGCGTCTAGCACAGCCTTGTGCCTAATGAACAATTTCGTTTTCAATTACAGAGGCAGCTGTTGTAACACAGAATGGCTGCCTAGATTAGTACCTAGGTAGACACAGAGGTTGCCTGTTTCAATAGGTCAATAAAACTGTTACCCTCGTGATCTCATTCTCCCCTTCTCTCCAACAACCTGGTGAACTCTTCTGGTTGCTTCTCAAAAGTTTGACCTTCCTGCCCCCATTCTCACCTCCAGCAAATACTTCGCAAAGTATTGAGAAACCAAAGTAAACTGCTTCCATTTCTTACAATTCAGAGTGACAGACACTGCATTCTTTCTATCTTTCCCCCTCTGACGGTGCAGGGGTCCCTCCCCACTTAGTCCCATCTCCTTTAGCCATCCTTCTAAAATGGGCAATCATCCCATGGGCGATCTCTGTCTCACTGTCACCTGTTAGAACCATCCCACCAGCATTTAGGCATGCTCATGCCTTCCTCGTTTTCTCTAACCTGTAAAAGGAGGTGTTCACACCTGCTACCTTCAGCGCCTCACCCCTTGCCACACAGCGCTGGCCCTTAGGCCCCTTGGCCAGCTTGCCTCTCTGCCCGGAAGCCTCTTTACTTTTCTCACGCTCACTGCACTTGTAGTTACACATTCAACGTGTACTATTTTCGGGGCCAGACCATGAGCTTTGAGGGAACACTGCGATAGTAACTGCTCAGCAGTGCCCCCCACCCTGGCCCCGCCCTGCCCGAAGCTTACTTGGCTCCAAACCACGACTGCACGAATACACGGAGGATGGAAGAATGCAGAGTTAAACGAGCGTTGTTCAATGTCCAGTTCTGCCTCTTTTGTGTCTTGCTGATTTTAAAATACTTGTGAAAATCGTTTCATTTATTTGAACAGCCACTTTCTTATCTTAATAAAGGGGATAAAATACTTCCTTTGCAAGGAGTTCTAGTAAACATTAAGTAAGATAGTGTAAAAAGTGCATTGTTAGATTTAAGAGTCACAGAAACGTTAGGGATCATAATCACTGTTGATGAGAGAGTCAGTGCGAGAGACAAGTATGGGACTTATGAGCCGGAAGGACCTTTAGCGACAGGCAGAAACGGCTGAAGCCACAGATGAGAAGCAGAAGGTCAGAGAATCTAGACACTTGGATTTGCTAAGCAAATGGCACAGGTGAACTCAGACAAAGGTCTTCTGACAAGTCAACACTCAGCAACCAGAAGTTCAGGTGTGAGAAAGCTGGAAGGTCACCAGCCTCCAGAAGACCTCCAGGGCCTGTGGGACCCACTGCTGCCCCTTCCCGCCAGGTCTAGGCTTGACATGGAGGCCTGCCACCCAAAATGCCTGCTGTCCTGCTGAGATACTACACATGTGCACATGCTCACACAGCCACACATATGTGCATGCATGTGTGTATGTGCACACGATGAGCCAACTTCGCCGTTTCTACACAACAGAGACTGACATAACCAAACAAGCAGGTCCCCAGGTACCCTGCAGATGTGACAAGTATGTGACAAGTTCCTGGCCACCCTATAGGCACAGATACCATCTATATGGGGCAAAAAGCCACCATGTCTAATGAAAGCATACTCATGGAGAATGGCTTTTAGCCCTGGCTGGTGTGGCTCAGTGGACTGAGTGCCAGCCTGTGAACCAAAGGGTCACTGGATCAGTTCCCAGTCAGGGCACATGCCTGGGGTGCAGGCCCAGTTCCCAGTAGGGGGCGTGCGAGAGGCATCCACACTTTGATGTTTCTGTCCCTCTCTCCCTTCCCCTTTCTCTAAAAATAAATAAATAAAATCTTTAAATAAAGGCAGGGGGTAGGGGGGAGGCTTTTATATCCTTCTCCAGTGAACTGACATAGTGCAAGATTTGCTCCCTACGTCTAACCCTAAGGACAAAAATACTGTGATCACCACAAAGGATACTGTGACGTGACCCTATCTTCTCAACCATACATTAAATAACATACTTGCTCAACGTAAACACTTTGCGAGTCTTGGTCCGTACCTGCCTAAGGAGACAGTTGTAATGAAACCTGAAGTCCCCCCACACACTCTCCTGGCCCTACACCCAAATACTCTGCCATGTCCTCAAAACAAGCGGTCTCTGAAGATCTGAGTGTGTTTCTGCGACAACTGCATGCACCACGTGCCGATGAACATCTACCGTTCCATTCCAGTGACACAACGCACATCTGCCCCCTGCAACCCCACCGACGCTGTCTCTGACACTTTCATCCATTTGGAAATACTGGCGGTCACCGGCTTAGCCACTGTCCCCTATACTTGACCCTGCCCTATGACAATCCCGTTGCATTCAGGCACTACGAACCCAGGGCAGCACAGAGCTAAAGGAAACCTATCAAGCCTGGTTGACGCACATGGAAACAGCAGGAGAGACTTTCTGCACTACCCGTTGTATTAGAGTGGCCTCCTCACCCCCTTCTCCTCGGGGGACAGGGGCACTGACTGAGCACAGGCAGAGCCCAGGCAGAGACCGAGCGTGGCAGCTGCTGACCCTGTCCGTGTGTGACTTCTTTCAAGACAAATCTGCAAGTCGCTCCATTAACACAGCAAACGACAGAGCTCCATATCTCCCTCAGCGTCCCCAACTCCTGGGCTGTTGTCCATTTCTAGCCCACAGACATGACACTGCATTGCACAGACAGCCCCCTGCCCCCACCTCCACTGCACTGCTGCTTCCCCTTCTCCTTCGGGCCCATGCTGCCTGCTGTGCATAACTCCGAGGACCGCGCTCCCTGGGTTTTCTAGCAGTGGCAGTTTCAAATATTCTGAGCTATGCCACAAGTCACCGAAATACTCGAGATCACACTTCTGCATTCACACTACGTCGTCCAGACTGCTGCTGACCTTCGGAAAGTGCCCCCAGGTCAGAAGATACGTTCTCATTCTGATGTAGAAAATGAGACTCCACACAGATGGACGCCTTTATTCAGTGCCGACGGTACTGCCCCCAATGCTACAGAGATGCAGAAGTCAGAGCTGTACAAACGCTACAGAGACATAAAATGTAACTGCAAAGCCCTGTGTCCCGTCCACTTTAGGGAAGCCCCATGTCCCAGTGAAACTGTCATAACCCTCTCTCATAGAGTTCTCAGTGTCTGAAAATGCCGCGGCACCCACTGCCCCGTAGACCAGATGGGCACCCATGGAATGGCACGCAGAGCACGCAGACATGCGCCCCACAGCCCGCTGTGGCCCCACTGCCATCTGCACAGACAACGTGAGTGACCCCTCCATGTCCTCAGCACAGCCCCTGAGGGTGACCTTGCTCTGGCCACCTGCAGATACTAGAAGTGGCCAGCTCCTGTCCGCTCCACAGACGTGGCAAGTGACCACCCCGACTACACCTGTTTGGTCCACACCACTGACACTTGAGTAACACAGCTCTTGTTCCACCCATGACCCTGTGAGTGGCCCATTCTTGTCCACACCACAGTGACTAACCACTCCAGACACCATTAATGACACCTTCCCGTCTATTCCACAGACGCTGTGTTGGTGTGGCCACAGACAACCTCAGACAGACCACACTGTGGGCAGCCATCCACCCCAGGGACCCCTAACACCTAAAGACTCTGGACTATGTTTAGACGCACTGCAGCCTCCTGACAGGAGGGATTCCTTTGCACACCTCCTGACCTCTCTCCCTTCCTTACCAGGATAATGACATACATTCCTCCTGCCAGACGGCCTCACTCAAAATTGACACCACATCCTTCCTCTTCCTCTTCCCAGCCCCACCCTCCCAAGAGCCCCCTCAGTAGACATGGCTTCTGTTTCAGGCCCACAGACTGGTTATGAAATGGCCCTCATTCTGCTAGGACCTACCTAGGCCAGGAGCTTCTTCATACGCCCGGTGTACAGAAAATAGAAAGTCTGGGAAAGAGGCCTCACCTGGAGTCTTTTAACGAGGAGCTGGGGTTTCTGGAGTAGGCAGAGGACGCAGGGCCTTGGAAGGCAGGGGGAGTGAAAGAGGGAAGAAGCTAGAAAAGAAAGCCACTCTCGCTCCCTGGTCTGTTTGACACACCCCTCTCCCTCAATCTGACTGAGAGTCCTGGCCAGAGTTCACTTCTCTGGTAGACAGGAGGGCAAATCAGTCTGGAGAATCCAAGATCCAGGAAGGGGAGAGGGACTGAGATCTGAAAACCCAGGGGCCTCAGGACTGGGTCTCTAAGGGCCATCTTGCTGGGAGGCAATTTTAAATGACGCTCAGTAGAACCCCCCCCCAAACCCCTAACCCTAAGCAGCTCCCTTCCTGCCTCCCCAAGTCCCCAATGCAATATTGTGATGGACGCAGAGCTCTGGAAGTACTCCCCAGATATGGGGAATCACGGGGTGGGGACAGGACTCATTTTCCAGGTGAAAGCACCGGGCCAGGCAGGCAGAGGTAAGGACTTAGGCAGACACACTGTGCCAAGCCGTAGGAAGGTAAGTGAAGGAAGGCCCAGGCCTAGTTAGAAAAAGGAGACAATGAAACATCTACAGGTGGGGAATACCTCCACAGAGGGAACCTCAGTTACCCCTTATTATAGGGATTAGCTTTCTGGGGACCCAGACTTTGAGGAGCCCTATTATTGGCCTGGGGAACATCTTGGGGCAGGGTGCCCATTTCCGAGGCGGGACTAGGCCGGAAGCGAGTTACTCAAGCAAAGAGCACTTCCTCCGGCTTCCCTCCTCTTCCCGACCAGGATACTGAGCCCCACGCCCCTCACTCTGCCCATCTGCCCAGCCCCCCATTTCCGGAGCCTGCGCCCAGGGACCTGCCGGGGCTGGCCCCGGGGTGAAGGCCTAGCTTCCCGGTCCTTGGCGTCCCTCCCTCACCTCCGCCGGGGTGCTAAAGCCGCCCGCCCGGGGCCAGGAGCTGCGAGGGAGGAGGGCACCCACCTGGGCAATGTCACATGCTGTCCCGCACAAGGGTCCCTCCGGGTCCCAGGCGCCGGCTGGCCGTCCCTAGCGCAGGCCCCGGCTGCCTCGGCCGCCCCACCCGCGCCCGCGCCCTCCCCTCCCCGCCCGGCCGCGAGGGAGGGACCTGGTTCTCCTACAAGTTTCAGGTGAGGAAACCAGGGACACACCTTCCAGGGGGAGGGGCAGGGCCCGTCGGCGCCGCGGCCCCATTGGTGTGGAAGGAGCGCCCGCGTCACAGCTGGGAAGTGGCGGCCGAGGGGAGCCCGGGCGGGCGCACGGGGCTGGGGACAGCGGCCGGCAGGAGTGACCAGAGGAAGAGGGACAAGGAAGGGAGCGGGGGTGGGAGGCGCTCCTGTGCCCCCCAACGTCTCTGAACTCTGCCTGGGTGTCTCTTCCCCCGTGGGTTTCTCCAGGTCTTCACCTGAGCCTGACTCTGGGACCTGGTCGTCAGCCTCCCGCTGGCTCATCTGGATCTCTGGCCGTCTGAGCCGAGTTTCTGGGTGCTGGCGCGTCTTAGGGCCTTGGCGTAAACTTCTCTTCCGTAGTCTCCCTGTGCCTCCCTGTATGGGGACGGCTCCATCCTGAGTTCTGGCTCTCCCCCGCCCTCTAAGGCTCTTAGGGCCTAGGAGTGAGCCTCTCTAAGCCAGCATGCCCCTGTCTTTCCTCTTTGTATTACCCGAGTTCACCATAGGATGATTACACACCTCAGGGTGTGTCTTCCTTCCGTCTTCTGCCCAGGACCTCTGAGTGTGTACGTGTGTGTATGTGTGTACTGAAGTACCTAAGCCTAGGTCTCAGGCCTGTGTCTTCCATGGCTGTATTTTTTCCTGGCACTTTCAGGGAAAGCTTGCATTCTGCTGGTCTGGGTCCAAGCCTGAGTGGGTCTGTCTACATTTATGCCTCTCCATAGACCTCAGAACCACCGGACCGCTCTGCGGTGCAGCCACATGCACACAGTGAGAGCCTCTCGCCAGGTGGACTGAGATTCTAGGGGGAGTATTAAGTCAGACCCCAGCCCCTCACTCCAGAGGTTCCGTGCTGATACAAATCAGAAGGAATCTTCGTGGGCTCTCCACTGTTTCGTTCTTGGGAAGCCGTGATCTCTAAGCCCAAACAGCGAGTAGGTCAGAGCATTTCCACGTCACTGCCCACTGGCTGCTGCCCTGGAGCCGGCTGGCCATGCCTACTAGGTTTTTGAAGAGGGCTTTAGGATAGATTGTAATTAAGGCAGAAAAGTGTCTTCTCCCAACCAAGCACTAACCAGGCCCGACCCTGCTTAGCTTCAGAGATCAGAGGAGATCGGGCGTGTCCACGGTGGCGTGGCCCTAAACAGAAAGGTGTCCTCTAATAAAGCCCTGGGGCATCTCTATGTTCAGAGAATGTGCTACTTCGACCACACTACTCTGAGGCATTAGGCCTGAAATTCGGCAGCCTTCAGCCTACCCTACGCTGCCATGTAGATGTGGGAAGCCATGCGGAAAACCAGGACCAGGGAGTTCAAGTACGTAAGGGCAGGCCTAGCACACATAAGCTCAGCAAGGGGATAAAAGCAGCGAGTGCAGTGAGTCAAAAAGTTCACAAGACATGGAAGCAACTAGGTGTCTGCTGACAGACGACTGGATAAAGATCTCACACACACACACACACAATGTAATATTATGCAGCCATAAAAAGAATGAAATCTTGCCATTTGAGATAACGTGGAGGGACGTAGATGGCACTGTGCTAAGCGAGGTAAGTCAGAGAAAGACAAATACCGTATGATCTTGCTTACATGTGGAATCTAAAAAAGAAAGCAAATGGACAAACAAAACAAAAAATTAAAACCCAGACTCATGTAAACAGAGTCCGAAGCAACGGCTGTCAGAGACGCGGCGCCTGGGGCGATGAGTGAGGACGGTGAAGGGGAGTATAGGCAATAATACTGTGCCATTCGCACAGCGACAGTGGATTACTAGAGTTAGTGGGATGACCACATTGCAAGGTCAGCGAACTCTCGACCCTTGGGCAGGATTCACACAGACCTCTGCTGTTCCGTGCTGCCTCCTGGGAGTGGTCCTGTCCTCAGAGGCGCTGGACTGCCTCCCACAGCAGCCTGGCTGCTCTTCTGGCTCTGCTCTGGCTCCACTCAGTCCTCCTGGATTCCAGCTCTCTGTCCTTAGAGTTGAGGTTACCAGCTCTCTCAGACTTGACCTCCTCATGTTCTGCCAGCTCTGACCTATCACTGTTTTTGTTTTTGTTTCTGTTTTTGAAGTCACCATCCTTGATTCAATGATCTCTGGGCTCTTATCCAGAGTGGAGCATGCAGGGCTTGACCTGACTTCTCAAGCAGGAGTGAGACATAGGAGTTAAAACTTGTCAATTAGGGAGTTAGCTCCTGCACGGAGCACCCCCCCCCCCCCGCCGTCTGCAGGGCGTGTGCCTACTGGGGACCCATCAAGCTCTCCAGGCTCCTCTTCCCTTCACTTCTCAAACTATGATTCTATTTTCTTTCCTATTTCTTAACACTTTCTCTTTGTGCCTGGCCTTCTTAATCAGGCCTGTCACCCTACCCTAATATTTTGATAAAGGAATACAGTGGCCTTCTTTCAAGCAGGAACTCATCAGAGCTATCCCCAGGGCTGTCACTGCCCTGACCCGATACCCTCCTGGTGACACTGTCCCATTACTGGCAGGTGGTCTCCCACTTGGTTAACGCTGACTCTCAGCAGATCCAGTGTGAGTTCTCTGAAAGCTGCCCTGGTCTTTCTGACTCTCCTTTTTGCCTGATCCCATGACCTACCTTTGAGCGGATTCTGAATTCAGTTCTTCACTTGGCTGACCATGGTCTCTCCATCTTCCTCCTCTAAGTCCACCTGACTTGGCTGCTACGGTTCTCGGCTATCCAGTGCCATTCTGATGAGCATATGTTTTCTTTTCTTATCCTTTGCACATTGTCAAGGGCCTAAATTTAGTGCTAGTCAAGGTGTAAATACAAGTGCCGTGTTCATTATCTTTTATTCATTTACTTGATATGCATGTTAAGAAGCCAGATATATAAAGACCGACCCTCTGCCCCCTTGGCCAAGGAACACAGGAGAGACCCAAGAAGCAAATAAGGACAGCTGAGTGTGGCACGTGGCATGCCGAGACCCACAAAAAGTGCAATGGCGGCGTAAAGCAGAGAGCGCTGCTCGGGAATAGGAGAAGGCTTAAAGGATACGGTGAAGTCTAAGCTGACTTGTCTTAAGAAAGCCGTCTGCTACTTGGTGGAGAGGGGGACAGAGGAAAGGCACACTAACAGCAGGAATGGATGTACAAAAACAGAAGCCTAAGCATGTTCTGTTCAGGGAAGAGGAAAGAACGAAGGCCTAACGTGAGGTGGGTGGAGACCCGGCAGAGAAGAAAAAGAAAACGTAGCCGCTGTGCACGGGAACAGCCATGTTCAATGAGCTTTCCACCGGGATCACTACACGGCACACGTGTGTATCAAAATATCAAGTCGTACACCTTACATGCACACGACGCTTGTCAATTACACCTTGCTAAAATGGAAAAAATTCCTCGACAGGAGCCACATCTCTGGAAGTAGGGAGTCCAAACTCAGCAGCATGCACGGCCTGAGAGCCGCTCGTGACAAGCTGCCGGACCACACTCCCCTCGTCTAATCACTGAGAACAAAGAAAGGATCCCAGTTCCTCCCTAGTGGGTCCAATGCTCTTTCCCTTCACTAGAAAGTTCCTGGCTTTGTCCCTGATTTCAAGTCCTTGATGTCTGTTTCTGGAAGTGTCCTGCTCCAGCTACCCAAGTGCCCAGCGGCTGTCCCGGTGGCTGCACAAGTACCCCCCTTCCTCACTTTCATCCGTGTCGTAATCCATTCTTCCAGTCCCAGTCACAACCTGACACCTGCCCTACTCCTCAGAGAGGCCCAGAGGGTCCCATTGTCACTGTCACTGTGCCCCTAGGCTTTCCCTGTGAGGACAGAGGTCCTGGTGACAAAACATAAGAGGGAGTGACCAGTTTCGAGTGCTGTGTCACAGTTTTCATTGCCAAAGCATGAAAGACACTGCAATGGAGACAAGAATAAAGATGCATAGAGAGGGAGACGCCAATCACATCAGGAGGAACATCCTTCCGTTCCCCTTAGGATGCAAACATTCTGGCCTCACTCAAGACAGGGACACTGAAGGCACTGACGTCAGAGCAGCAGACGCTGAACAGAAAAGCAGGGTTAGGAGGACAGTCCAGTCCTGTCCTTTCAGAGACGACCAAGCCGCCAGAGAGGACGTGACTTGAGAGATCATACTCCTAGCTCCCGGGAAGTGGCCAGCTGGGCTCAGCATCCTCCCAATCACTCAGGCTACCAACTACGGGTACTGAGAACTCACTTTAGATCGCCTTTATTCGTGGTATCATCAACATGCAGAAATTCGAGGTAGGGTATGCTCCTTGTTGTGGCATGTAAAAGGCAACTATGACACAGACCTTGTCCCGAAAGGACTTGGAAAATTTAGATGGAAATGTTCAAATACGATTCTAAAGCAATCTCTAATAAGCAGAGAGAGCTGAAAAGAATAATGCCAGAGAAATTCAAAGGACGCCATAGTTAATGTGGGCCAGAGTGGTAAGAAAGGCTCAAGTGAAGAGTTGAATCTTGAGCTGCCCCCAGGTAGGAAGTGTGGGTGGGTGTGGGAGATACATTTCCATGACAGGTGACGCTCTACGCCACTCCCTAGTACCCAGGTTCCATTCCTGGCACACAGACGTCCAACAGTGGAAAGAGCAGCATTTTGCAAAAGGAGTGAGTGGGCTGAAAGCTGAGCATGAAGCCTTGAGACATCAACTCGGGTATGTGCGGAGGTGGCGGAAGCCATCATTACCTGGAACAACCTTCGCCCTTTTCGCCCAAATCAGTCTCCACCAGGATGTTTTGCCCACTGCGCTTCTTTGATGGATTCACCAAAGCACACTCAGATTTGGACCCCCATCAGAAGTATACCTCGGATTTCTGGCTCCTTGAAGGAAAGGTGAGTTTCCTGCTTGGCAGAAGTGATAGTGCCATCTTGTGGGAAAAAATGGTTTTGCTCACGGCCTTCTTGTTCTGAAAAGAATGGTTGTCTTCTACAAAAATCAATCTTGAAACACGTTCTTAGCTCTAAATAATTCTTGAAACATACGGTCTGTGAGTAACAAAAGATTTCTCACATCTTCTACACCTCGGGTGGCTGAATCGCAGGTCCCCATCAGCGAGTGCTTTCCTGTTTTCAGAATAACCACGCACACTAGGATCTGACACCCTCCCCATCTCAGACTGGTTTATTTCGGCCATGTGCTTTCAGGCTTGGCTTTTAACCATGTCCGAGGGGGATCGGCCTCCTTTGAATTGAGCAAAGTAACTCTAAGTTGCCAATGAAAATAAGGATAATAAAGGAAGAAATACTGGGTGCCCTGGTTTTTATCTGTCTCCGCCAGAGGAGTCGGGCAAAGGGGGTCCTTTAATTTTTAGGAGCTGAAGCACTGGAATGGGTACATTGCACAGAAGAATGCCAAGCTGCCAGAAACTTACAGAACCTTTTCCTAGAAATGTTGGCAGGGGAGGGAGGTGCACTAATAAAAATTCCTGGGACAATGTTTCATTTAGAATCCTAAGTTCATTGAATCATTGAACAACTAATGAGACTTTAAATGCTCTGCCCTCCAGTGGAGGGGCAATATGCCCAATCGTCCATGAAATGTAGAACTGCGTTCCATGTGAAGGTTTAGGACTGAATGGTCTCAGCCTTCCTTAGAGTTTAAGGTTACTGTAAATTTTGCAGGATTTGAAAACAAACTGTTTTAACTTCAAAAAATCATGTTTAGAAAAAATTATGCATGAAAAGTACAAAAGTGTGCATTTTCCCTTTCACACACATCCCTCAGCTAGCCAGCTCTCTTTCCTGCTCACTCCAATATTACAAGTTGTTTGTGAAATGCTTCCAAAAATATTCTGTGCCTTTAGGAAACACATCACATCAACGATAGCCCACAATATATTTTGAAACTTGCATTTTTTCACTTAAAATACAGATTGAAGATTGTTCCACACTTTCAGTACATAAAAGCTTGCTTGCTCAGTTTTCCATTGTACAGTACTCTGTTGAATGGGCATACCATAACTGAGCTAGCCATTCTCCTGAGGTTTCCAGTGCTTTGGCAGTACAAACAAGGCCGCAATGAGGAACCTTCACCTCTGTTGCTTTGCACACATGCCAGCCTACTGCAGGATATATTTCTGGGGGTGGGATGGCTGGGTCAAGTGGCATGTGCATTTGAAACTGTGGGAGACGTTGGCAAATTGTTCTCCATGGAAGTCATTTGTACAAAATCACAGCAATGTATTACACCGCGGGCTCTCGCTGTCTTTAAAAGTTCTTAATCTGCCAGTCTGATAGGTGAAATATGGTACCTCAGTGTAGTTTCTGTTGTGGTCTTCACAACTTCGTTATAAATTTGATTATACGGACTCAAATTTTCATGAGGCTTGGTCACTTAGTCAATTCCCTTTCTCCAAAACTACCTTGGCAAACATACTGATTTTTTTTTTTAATTCAGCTTTTTGAATAGGTAAAATGGTTTAAATTTCTAGTAGCTTTCAAAAGTATTTCTTGACATTCTGCCTCCCCTGCATGTCCCCAGAGGGATTTACAGGATGTTAGAGAGCCCTGAGCTTCAAAGCCCTGGCCAAGGGCCCCCGTTCAAGAGCCTGAACTAATTCTGTAGTCATAAATTCATTCTTTTTCTTAAAGAAGCGCCCCCAAACTGTTTAAGCTTCAGGTCTGGTTATTCTCTTGCTTGTCTCTGTCACCTCAGTTTCTAGCCCCTTTCGTTGGTGTCAGATGCAGGCCCCCATCTCGTCATGCACATGTCAGCCCACACACACAGATTTCCACCCCCACCTCTATTCCCCTCGCTCTTCTCCGTGTGTATCATGAAGACTTTTCCACCCAAGGCATGGAGAACAACCACAGTGGACTGGATTGGTTGGTTGGTTGGTTGGTTGGTTGCTAATTGCGTGGCACGCCACTGCACGGACATGGGGATGCTGCTCTTTACTTAATCAGCCTCCCATTGGGGGAACTTAGTGCACGTTTGTTCTGTTTCTACCGTTTTCTTAAGTCTCCTACCAGGTTTCAGAGACTCACATGGAAACAAACTATGGGGTGGGCACAGGTTTCAGAAGAGGTAAGGATTGAAGCAGGGGAAGTTGGCAGGGGGGTGTCTCAGCCTCCCTTACTCTCCACCCTCTTTAGGAATCTAGGACTCTAACGCTTCTCCAAACAGGTCCCCCAGAACCTGCTATTTACAGCCTAGCATAAACACGTGCATCTGCATGTTAGGTTTATCCCTGATTGCAACACAAACCATAGTCTTGCTGAAGAAATTCTGGGTATCCAAAGGCAGGAGGGAGAGATCATGGTAAACCTCGGGTGCCCCAAAAATCACACTGAGTAGGCCCTGCCTTCACAAGAGGTCCTGCTGCCCTCCCAGGAGCATCGCTACAGCCCACAGACAGACGCCCACCGCACACACACGAGCGATAACGCGCTACAGCATCTGATGAAGATCGAACTGCCCAGGCACGGCGTGCTGCGTGTCTTCTGCACGCCAGAAAATCCATCACTTGGTATGCTGACTTTTTGCCAACTTCAGTCATTGCTTCTGCTCTTCCAGTTCAGTGCAAACACCGTGGGGACTCCCTTGGGGTCGCTGGAAATGCGGCCTTTCCCTTCTCCCTACCTTCTTACAGTACCAGCTGTCCAATTTCCGTCATGACATATTTTGGGGGAGGAAGGATCACAGACCTGTCCAATTTGGTCACCCCAAAACAAACCCTTTTGCCCAGTTTTATCTTTTGTTCAGACACTCTCCTTTGGCTCTCCCTGATTCTTTGCTAGAACTGAACTGTAGTGGGTTTTAGTTCAAGAGAGCACACCTCAAAGACCTCTGTCTTTTTAATATGGGGTCAGGTAAATCATACCTCAAAGACCTCTGTCTTTAGTATGGGGTCAGGTAAATCAACACTTAGAAAGCGGGGAGGGGAAAAGATGATGGTGAGAGGAGAGAACTGACGAATCTCTGTGCTCTAGGACTAAGAGTCACATGCAGTACAACCGTTCTGTCTAAAGAGTGTTGATATGTATATTAGCTTTCCTTGAAGCTCACAGCATCCCCCTAGAACACACAGGGTGGGTGGCATCTTACCAACATTTTATACGTGGGGATGCAAAGCAAGGATACAACTGAGCACAGCGTACCTGCACCCAGGTCTGCGGTATTTCCCGCTTTTGGAGATGTGATGGTGAACAGCTGGATCCCTCAGGAAGGGATATGGGGGGCAGCAGCCATTCAAAATGTCTCTACTGTAGAGTGGCCCTAGAGGATGTGTCTTGAAACTTTATTTGGATTGTATTTCACATAAAATTGAATGAATGATGATCAGTGATGCTTTCTTTGAAGATCTGGATGAAAAAAGAAATGAGTTCAGGGTCAAGATGGCGGTGTAGGCAGACATGGCTCATCCCTTCACACAACCACATCAACATTACAACTAAAATATAGAACCACCATCACTCAGGAACATCAGAAATTGAGCTGACTGGAAGTCTGACAACTATGGAATTAAAGAAAACATATCCATCCAGACTGGTAGAAGGGGCATAGATATGGAATGGGCTGGTCCAACACCCATGTGGATAAAAATTCAGGAGGCATATCTCGGGAGCAAGGAGTCCCAGACACACACCAGGTCCCCTAACCCAGGGTTCCAGTGTCAGGAAGATATAAATCCCCACAACTTCTGGCTACAAAAAGCAGAGGGGATTGAGTCAGTGGAAGAAACTGCTAGAGCCCCAAGCATTCCTCTTAAAGAACCTACACAGGGACTCAACTACTCAGACTCACTCCCTCTGAGCTCTAGCATCAGGGTGGCAGCTTGAAAGGCACCAGTGGTGTACAGGGAGAAACCAAAGTGTCTGGCATCAAGGTGGGCAGGGGCCATGTCCCTTTCTAAGCCCTCCCGCACAGAGCTGGTAAGCTGGTGCCATATCAGAGAATTCATCAACCTGGCTAACACTGTTTGACCCACCTTGGACATCCACAGAGGCTCTGCCCCACCCAATTTACAGGCCACCCAAGCTGCTTTTCCACATGAATGGCTGGTTTTGGCTCCTAAATCCTATCAAACAAGCAACTGCTGGTTTCAGTGAGTCCTAGAGGCAGCCAGATTAGATTCATAGTTTGGCTTCACCTGGGAATCTCTAAGCCCAGCACAACTAGCAGCCATCTCAGAGTGCTTAGAGCTCAGGCAGTGTGTCCCCTGCAAAACACAGTTGGGGGCTGACCTTGGCCTGCACCACCGGAGAAAGCACAGGGCCAACACAACCAGTGGACAGCTACAGACCACATCAGAGCACCACCACCCTGCCCCTGCACAGCTGATCCTCCACGGAGGGTGGAGGTTGGTGGTCAGTGGTCACAGCCAGTCCTTGCAGCTGAATGGCCTGGGTAAATCCCTTCCAACAGCAACCAAGACTCAACAACAAGAGGAGGGTATACTCAATCCACACAAAGAGCACACCTCGGTTACCCAGCTTGGACCCTACAGGACACCTACTCCATTAGGCCACACTACCAAGACAGAGTCAAAGCAGCTCTACCTAATACATAGAAACAAACACAGGGAGGCTGCCAAAATGAGAAGACAAAGAAATGTGGTCCAAATGAAAGAACAGATCAAAACTCCAGAGAAAGAGCTAAAGGGAATGGAGATAAGCAATCTATCAGATGCAGATTTCAAAACACTGGTTGTACGGATGCTGAAGGAACTTAGTGAGGACCTCAGCAGCTTTTATGTAAAAAAAGACCCAGTCAGAAATGAAGGATTCACTAATTGAAAAAAAGAACAGTTTACAGAGAAACAACAGTAGAATGAATGAAGCTGAGAATCAAATCAATGATTTGGGACATAAGGAAGCAAAAAAAAAAAACCCAAAAAAACAACCAATCAGAACAAGAAGAAAAAAGAATCCAAAAAAATGAGGATAGTCTAAGGAGCCACTGGGACAACTTCAAAAGACCCAACATTTGCATCATAGGGGTGCCAGAAGGAGAAGAGAAAGAGCAAGAAATTGGAAATCTATCTGAAAAAAATAATGAAAGAAAACTTCCCTAATTTGGTGAAGGAAATAAGACATCCAGTCCAGGAAGCACAGAGAGTCCCAGTTATGATGGATGTGAAGAGGCCCACACCAAGAAACATCATAATGAAAAGGCCAAAGGTTAAAGATAAAGAGAGATTCTTAAAAGCAGTAAGAGAAAATAATTACCAGATGGTTGCCAGATGGGAAAGGGGGGTGGCCCTCGGTGAAGAGGTGAGGGGATTAAGAAGTACAAATAGGTAGTTACTGAATAGCCATGGGGATGTAAAGTACAGTATAGGAAATGCAGAAGCCAAAGAACTTACACACATGACCCAGGGACATGAACAATGGTGGGGGGATTGCCTGAGGGAGTAGGGGGTGTTGGGTGGAGTGGGACAAAAGGGGAAGTATCGGGACAACTGTAATAGCATAATCAATAAAATATAATTTTTAAAAAAGAAATAACAAAGAAAATATTGAATAAATGATAAAGTACTATATCAATATAACTTCTTTTTCTCACTTATGAGAATCTTCTCTGGATATTATAGAAATAAAACTTGATTATATTAATAGTTGCCTAATATTCCATATTAGAGATTTATAATGTTTTATTTAACAACCTGATTATTGAAAGATATTAGGTAATTTGACATTGCTCTTACAAATAATGCTTCAATTTAAAATATCTTTGTGTATGTGTTTTGCCCATATATATGTGAATATGTCTATAGGCTATGTTCCTAGAATTAGAATTGCTGCATATTTTAATTTTTAAAGATACATTCACAAATAACCACCAAGACTACAGAGAAATATCCATTTGCCCACATGCCAAGCAACACTAGAAACTATCCATCCACTTTTTTGTTTTTGTCCGTCTGGGGAAAAAAAAATGATGGTAACTTATGCTTTAAAATTCATTTCTCTAATTATGAGAGGGCTGTACATCTCTCACAGTCTTTAGTGCTTTTCACTTGTCTTACTGTACCTGGCTCATTTGTCTCTAGTTATATCCAGGTAATTTTTGCACAATAAAAAACTGTTAATATATTACTATTTTATACACACACACAGGGCAGGCAAAAGTAGGGCAGTGGGGCTAACGCCAGCAGGTCACTGAAATTCAGGTTTGTTGACTGATTTCTAAAGGCTCCGGGAACGTGTACATAATGAAGGCTGGCAGCCTGAGCACTGAGGAGACTGTGCCCAAGTGCGTGGCTCACCGTGACATTCTTTGCTAACACAGCCACCGTGCAGATCATTGCCTGCTCATCCTGTCCCATCCGGACAACTGTCGAGCTGCTTTCGCCCACCCTTGTGCACTGCAGATTCTGTTGGCTGTACTTCCCATCTTTTCCTTGAAACGGGTTTCAGAACATTCCAGTGGCACTTCTTGCGCGTCACTTCACTGCACACAGGGAAGACGGCCGTGCTCTTCCCGCTCTGGGTGCGGCCTGTGCAGTCCTGGGAGGACCTGGACCAGAGCCCACGCTGAGTCACGCACCTGCCTGTCAGCAGAGGAAAGGTCTTGCCGTCTCTGCGCCTCCGTTTCCTTCTTGTTTCTCAGATGAGTGTGATAAAAGTGCCAAAGTCACGGAATTGTTATGAAACTTGACCAAGATACTTATGCAGGTGTCTCAGCACAATGCCTGACACTTAATAAGCATTCAATAAATAGTAGATATTAAAATTATTGTTCACTATTTGGGCAACAGAGGCACAGGGTTTGACATTCAAGTTTTATTCCATGTGCTAGAACCTTTGTTTCCCATGAAAGTTACTCTTAGGATTCAAGAAGTCCAATAAAACTCCCTTTTCTTAGGTGGGCGTTTCATCTTCTGTTTCCATCACGTTTCTGTAATCCCCATTTCTTCAAGCACTAAAATAGTCAAGTCACTTATTAACGCAGCACTTACTCTTGAGTTCCTACTACCTTTAAGGCCTAAGATACTCTATTGTCTTTAAGAGTCCATTTCATTTTCTCTGCATGAAACTTACTTTATATTCCTTTAAAAAAGTGACAATCCAAATTCCAATAAAAAGCCAGATAACCAACAGAGAGACAGAAAATTAGAAGAAAAGAAATAAAATTACAGGCTGTCTAGTTCCACTTTTGATCTTATAGATGGGGAAACTGAAAGCCAGAGGAGTTAAGCAACCTCTCTAGGGCCACACAGGGAATGAGTGGGGGAACTGGGATGGGAACCCACCCGCCTACACTCTGAGCCAGCACTCGGTTGACTAAATCATACTGTGCTCAAGGACCCGGCTCTCCTTTTTGCCCAACGTGATTTCAAAAATTAAAAGTAAGCAGAGAGACAGATTAAAAAAGGACAGATCAAAAAGAAACAGCGCTATTCAACGTCGGCCCAGAAAGCAAGGAGTACAAGACACTGCCCCACTGGTTGGGAAAACATGTTTTCACTCAGTGGGATGGCACTCCGCCTCTTCTTTTGTGTCTGTCTCAACGACCCATATTTAACAACGATATTCTATACTCACAGCAAGTAGTAAACACCAGTCGTCCAGGTCGGTGATTGGCAATCCCTGGTCCACATGCCAGAGATGCTTCAGGTACCAACTTCAGGTGTCAGGTGAACCAGCTGCTACGTACACATTCCCCTCCCTATCATTTCCCGTAGTCTTTGTCCATACTTGTCCCCACCCTCTTGCCAGAGTTTTCAAGGGTGACACCTTCACACAGCTCCCTTCCGGACACCAGCCCATTCTGGCCTTCCCCAGTCACAGGCTTAGCAACTTGGCACAGTCCTTTGAGAAGCCAATGACCACTGCTCTCTTACAACAGAAATGAATAAACCTCCCCAGCCTGTTTTTAAAATAGTAAGTGCTGTCTTTCCTCTCTGTGACCACAGAGCAGAAACATATTCTTGATTATTAATATCCATCACATAATAATATACTAAACATGGCCCTGGCTGGGTAGCTCAGCTGCTTAGGAAAATCATCCCAATACGTCAAGGTTGTAGGTTTGATTCCCAGTCAGGGCACATGCAAGAATCAACCAAGAATGCCTGAATAGGTAGAACAACAAATCAGTGTTTCTCTCTCTCTCTCTCTCTCTGCCCACCTTCACCTCCTTCTCCCAAATCAATAAAAAAAATACTAAAAGCAAAAATTGGGTAAATCTAATGGATAATAAGATATCTAACTTAAAAGAAGGAAGGTGAACACATGCCCAGGCCCATAAATTATGGGCAGAAATTGGGACACGATGACAATTCATTTGCACATCCACTCGAAGTTTACTGAGTGCATGCTAGGAAGTCCCGACGCCAACCATGCGGGTTATAAAGATCAGCACGTCTTCCATAAGAGAGTGGTTCAGAGTTGATTTAAAGTCAGACTGCCTGGTCTTGAGTTATGTTTCTACCAGTGAATAACTCTGTGACCCTGGGTGAATTAATTAACTTCTCTAAGCTTCATTTTCCTTATCCTTATGTAAGGATAGTAATAGTACCCATTCTGCAGGTTTGACATGAAGACTATATTAAAGCATTTAAGTTGGGTCTACCTTATAGAAAGTGCTCAATAATTATCAGCTACAATTATACTTCTAGTGTAACCCACCACTAGGGAGACTTAAAGAAGGTTAAAAATCAGAAGATAGCTCAACACTGTAAATTTGGAAAGGAAGCTAGTAACTAAAGGGTCCTTTACTTACCAAGTGTTTGGTGAGTGCTCACTGTGTGTCCGGGATGCTAAGGTGTCACAGGTGGAGAGACAAACCGATTCCCGTCCTTCCCCTTGTGGAGAGATGCACAGAGAAATGTGTCAGTCCCAGGTTTAGGATTATAAAATGTGGGATGTCAAAAGCAAAATCTGCACCCTCGGCTCCTTTGCCCTAGGACAGGTCCCCCATGCTTTCTCCATGGATGGGCTAACCACAGGTTAAAAGGGAAAGCATTCCCCTGGGACCTTGGCCAGCTGACTCCCAAAGGGGCCACTGAGTCTGGGCTGCAGCTCGGACTCCTGCTCAGGCTGCTGCACCCAAGGTGGAGGGGCCTCCTGTGCCATTGAAGGAGACAGGTATTAGCTATGAAGGTGAAAGTCCTGGTGACTTAGGAGTCACAATGTTCTTGCTGATTGAAGGACAGCCTCCATGTCAGACACCCCTCTGGGGTTCTGTCACTGTGAGCTGCAGAGTCTGAATCATCCTGGGGGGAGCAGCCTGGGCATGGGGCTCCCTCCTGGCCCCAGGGTGACCCATTCCCATTCTGCAGTGAAAGGTCACTCGGAGCCTTTGACACACGTGATGGGAAGAAAGAATGTCAAACCAACAGAGGAAATGAAAGGATGGGGAAATAGGGATCATGTCGGAACGGCACATGCCAAAATTATGAAGAGAATTTCTGGAGGGGAGAAGGAATCAGCAATGGAGGAGCTCCAACGTGGAGTGAGGAGTCCCAGAAAAGAGGCGTCATTCTCACTTCTCAGCTGAACAACTGTCAGCACCGACCTCAGCCTAGAGCTGCTCACATGACAACAGGCGCAAAAGGATGAAAAGCCACTTTGATGACAACGTGACTGTGTAGATTACGAGGAAGGAGCCACTGGATGTGCGGCATATGGATGAGATGTGTATGGGCAGCATAGGTCATAGATTATGGTTTTGTTAGTGACTTTCTCTGGCACTTAAAGTGGTAAAATCACTCCATCGTACATCCCAGGGTAATCTTCTCTGGCCTGGGAAAAATGATCCATATATTTAACGTGAACCCATCACACAGAGAATTCTTAATCTTGTATCTGCCATTAATGTTCAGAGGTTACTGCTTTCATGGAGCTACGTCTACCCCATAAAAAATGAAACTCACCAACTTCTATACGTACTCACATTATTGTGAACAGTATGTGCAACTAAGTTAGCATTAACTTTTCCTTAGACTATCCCACACCAGAAGAATAATTAGCACATGCTTACAGAGGACTAAATTTCCTTACCTACACATAAAAAGAACAGCAGTAACAGAGACAGTCAACAAAGGATGAGGTGCTACCACCCATCGAAGGGGAATCGACGGAAAAATAAAAGAAGGCCACTTGGTCAGCGCCCGCATTTGGACCTAACAACCTCAGAGGGGAAGCACCTGAAGGTCGGGCAGGGTCCTGCTTTCTGGGATCTCCTGCAGGAGCTGCAGACCCTCTCTTTTGTTCCTGATTGAAAATGGGGCAGAATCCTCAGAAAAGGGAGTTTTAGTTTCTAATGGGCTCGACCTAGTTGGCAGCCCTCGGGGCTCACTGGAGGGTGGGCCGTGACTTGCAGTGCGTGCCCACACACACCACCCCCCCGCCACCAGGAAGGAGATGAGCAACTCTGCCCTTCTGCTTCTGTTCTCACCCCCGCAGGACGCACAGACGCACAGACCCACAGACACACAGACAGCCACAGAGCACTGCTCTGAGACGACGCCACTCACTACAGAACCCGGATACTCGGCGCTGTTTGAATGTCGTGCTTCCCAGCACTGCCCAGGTCCCCAAGTCTGCTCCCCAAATCTGGTCCAGGTGAACCTGTAAGGAAGCAGAACCAGTGTGACAAGCACTAAGCTCCTGGCATTAACCTCGGTATTTAAGCTTCTCCCCACTGCAATCTGGGTCCCGTGAGTAGCAACCGCGGTGGCATGAAAGGACCCAGAAAAACCTGCAGAGTCCAAGTGACACCTCAAGGTGTGCAGATGCTGTAGACAGCTGGTTATGGAGGCAGCAGGGAGTGGCCTGGGGACTCCAAACTATGGTCAAGGTGTCCCCATGAGGCTTATTAGAACCTGCCTGAGGGACGGTTTTCCAGGGCACAAAGCCTTGGAGGGACCCTCTAATCTCTCTCCTCAAGTGGGGAGATTTGGAGTCCAGCCCTTCCAGGGAGGGGAGGAAAGGACCCTCCCAAGGCAGCTTCCCCTCGAAGCTTCATGCCTCTCCTGGGACTAGAAGTATTGCCACCTGAGGCTCGGTCATGTTTATTCGTACTCTGTGGCATTCTCATACTGAAGTAATGGAGTCAAAACGTTAGTCTGGAAATCTCCTATCAGTAAAGCACGCAGTGTACAACGAACTCGTTCATCACAGTGTGTGATTCCTGACGTGCTGGGATCGGGACGTGAACTTGGGAAAACTGAGCGCCCTTCATCAAGTTCTGGGAGCGTGTCCGCCTGTGCGCTACATATAGCCACGGCGAGGAGAAGCACATTTAGAAACGCCAGAAGTGGCTTCTGAGCACATGAAAAGCCTGGTGCGTACTGGGCAATCCATAAATATCGGCACCTTTCTTCTTCCCTTTTTGTTCATGTCACAGGTGATCTTCGGAAAATCAGAAAATCTGAGAACTGACACATAGGTGACAAAATTAGTAGCCAACTGGTCCTGTGAAAACAGTAGTTTAGGATATAGTTCTCCAAGTTTGTCATCATCTGACCATCAATTACAAAAATAAAAAATTAAAAGATAATAAATAATAAAATATTAATGTTAATGATGCCAAACTTTAACATAAGCAAATGCATCATCTCAAAATGACATGATTTTATTGCATTATCAAGGTGACATTCCTTTAACTTGTGGACAACTTCTAAAAGTGGTCAGGGTACAAAACATAAATACACACAAAGGACAATGACATACACAGCACAGCCAGCTCTGAACTGCAGTAAACATGTTCTCAGGTACGGACGTTACCTGTCAGCATTGGGCACTTCCTGTGATCACAGCTCTCATTTCAACCTGCATTTATAGCTCCTATGGGTCTAGCGAGGTTCTCTAGAATTTGAACATAACTTCCATTTGAAAGTAGAATGAGTGAAAATCAACACACTGATCATTTAAATGACTCCCAAACTAAATGACCTGAAAATCGGTTTTCAAGTTGTTGGTTTTTCACTGATGTAGTAAATATCCAACTCAAGGCTGAATGGATACTCAGAAAGTCATGATAGGTGTATAATTGATGGAAATAATTATAAACTGTTACTAATTGTATTTATGGAGTAACTGTGTGTTAAAAGGTCAGAAGTTTGATGTTTTCCTTTGCCTCTTGAAAAATGAGAGACTAAAGAATCGACTACAGCTTATCGAGCTCAGCCTGAAACATAGACACTTCAGCTGGTAGTCGCCTGGGTTCGGACTGTGAGAACCGTGACCTAGTGATGGGAATGTATGTCTACAGTTTTGAGAAATACCCTTCAATGTTGTTCAATTCAATTTTCTCTGATGCTGGCTTCTTCTAACCATACTTTTATTTTTATACATTTCTCAGATTTTTTTATCCTCGCCTGAGGACATGCTTATTGATTTTAGAGAGATGGAAAAGGAGGGAGAGGGAGAGAGAGGAAGAGAAACATTAATGGGAGAGAGAGAGACAGTGACAGGTTGCCTCTCACACGCACCCCTACTGGGGACTGAATCTGTGACCTTTGTATGTGCCTTGAGTGGGAAATGAATCCATGACCTTTCGGTTCACGGGATGATGCTCCAACCAACTGAGCCACCTGGACAGGGCTTCTCAGATTTTTGAAAAGAGAACTGGGGCATTTAAATGTAAGACCCGAAACTATAAAAATCCTAGAAGAAAATAGGCAGTAAAATCTTGGATATTTATTCTAGAAATATTTTTGCAGATATACCTCTCCAGGCCAGGGAACAAAAGAACGAGTAAACAAGTGGAACCCCATCAAACTGAAAAGTGTTTGCACAGCAAGAGAAACCGTCAACAAAACAAAAAGACCAGCCGCTGAATGGGAGAAGAGATTCACCAGTGATGTATCTGATAAGGTGTTAACAACATCCAAAATCTACAAAGAACTCAGACAGCTCAACACCAATACACAAGCAATCCAATTGAAAAATGGGCAAAGGACCTGAGTAGACACTTCTCCAAAGAGGACATACAGATGGCCCATAGACATAAGAAAAGATGTTCAATGTCACTAACCATTATAGAGATGAAAATGAAAACCACAAGGTCAATCACCTCACATCTGTCAGGATAGCCATCATCAATAAATTAACAAACAACAAGTGCTGGTGAGGACGTGGAGAAAAGGGAACCCTCATGCACTGTCGGTGGGAATGCAGACTGGTGCAGCCGCTGTGGAAAATAGTATGGAGTTTCCTCAAAAAATTAAAAATGGAACTGCCTTATGACCTAGCCAATTCACTTCTGGGAATATATCCAAAGAAGCCTGCAACACTAATTTGCAAGAATATAGGGTCAGGCACAAATAGTATTACAAAATTTTTATTACAAAACCTCTTATTACAAAATCATAAGCATGTAATTCTGGAACATAACAATATCACACTCAAGCACACCATATGACATTTTAGGTGAAATGTGCAAATTAAAACTATAAATTATCACACCCATATTCTTACCCTACCATCCACACTTGAGCAGGTGCTACTTCTGGATCCTGTATATGCACCTCTATGTTCATTACAGTGTTATTTACAATAGCCAAAAACTGGAAGCAGCCCAAGTGTCCATCAGCAGATGAGGGGATAAAAAAGCTGTGGTACATGTACACCATGGAATACTACACTGCCATAGAAAAGAAGAAAATCTTACCCTTTGTGACAGCATGAATGGATCTGGAGAGCCTTAGGCTAAGTGAAGTAAGCCAGTCAGAGAAAGACAAATACCATGTGATCTCATTTACATGTGGATTCTAATGAACAAAATAAACTAACAAACAAAAGAGAAACAGACTCATAGATAACAGAGAACAGCCTGACAGCTGTCAGAGGGGCGGGGGGTGGGGGGCTGGGTGAAAAAAGTGAAGGGATTAGCTTCCCCAGCATCCTCTCCCACCACATCCCTTCCCCCCTTGTCTACTCAGCTCTATCATAGTTGTCTTGTGCTGCCTGCTGCTGCCTCAGGTCATCTTCCGATGAGTTGGCTCAGACATTACAAAAATATTGGTGGGAAAAATTTCAAGAACTTGAACAGGGGGTTTAATCTGGCTCTATTAGAGATTATCATAACCCAAGAATACATGTAAAGTCTGAGTACTGCTCAAAACATTTACCTCTAGAGCCATTTAAACGTTTACTAATAAATTTCCTTCATTTGACCTTTAAGATATTTCCGGATTTTTTACAGTTTCTTGTTGCACTACACCTTTCCCTAACTTTTCCCCTCTGCTACTAAATTATTTCACCAAGGAATTTAGAGTTTCTTTAAACTTTCATTTCATTCGCCTCACAGCTGCTGAGGCAGATTCACATAACTCTGCAGTATTTTCTGCATTAGAATTGCAGTCCACTTCGGAAGTTGTCTTGCAGGGTATTACATTTACTGTGCTGTTTCCAGCTACCACAAGGTGGTAAGAAGTCAAATATCTAAGTACATGAGCCACAGAAGTGTGCTGGTATAATTTTCTCACATTTAATTTCTTCTCCGTATAGTATTCCTGGCTTGAGAAAATGAGAACTCACTTTTTTTTTAAAGAAAGACTAAAAATTCTAATAGCTTAGTTGTCCCACTTCAACTTTAAAAGCTATGCTTTTCCATGGAATTTTACACCCTATTTTCAGAGCTAGAATTTGAACAACTATTATTTGTATATGAAACTTCTAGCTGGGAAAACTTTCTGACCTTTCCCTTCACCTGGACCTCACCTGCAGCGCCTTACACAAGGCATCCTTCACCTGAGCATTCCTCAGGCTATAGATGAGGGGGTTCAGCATTGGGTTAAAGAGACTGTGAAACAGGGACAGTATTTTCTCCTTCTCCTCTCGTTGACTAGAGTCTGGGACCATGTAAACCACCATGGCTATGCCAAAGAAAAGCCCGACCACGCAGAGGTGGGAGGAGCAGGTGGAGAAGGCCTTTCTGCGCCCCTCCCCAGACTGGATCTTCAGGATGGCCCAGAGGATGCGTGTGTAGGAGATCAGCATTAAGCAGAGGGGCACGACTAAGACAAAGACAGAAGCAGCAAAGATGACCACGTTGTTGATCCAGGTGTCAGCACAGGCCAGCTTGAGGACAGACAGGATCTCACAGAAGAGGTGGTTTACTTCCCGGGGCCCACAGAATGGCAGCCTTA
>VMDR010003593.1:0-70333 GCA_007922815.1 Macrotus californicus
CCCTTTTCACCCATTATCCCCTCCCTCCTCCCCTCTGATCACTGTCAGCCTATTCTCAGTTTCAATGTCTTTGGCTATGCTTTGCTTGCTTGTTTGTTTTGTTGATTAGGTTCCTGTTAATGGTGAGATCATATGGTATTTGTCTTTCATCGTCTGGCTTATTTCACTTAGCATAATGCTCTCCAGTTCCATCCATGCTCAATTCTTGTTTATTTATTCCTTCTGTTCCAAATCGTTGATTTGAGTTCTGGTTTCCTCCCCTTCACTATTGGTTCCCTGTATATTTTTCTTTATTTCACTCTGCATAGCCTTCACTTCTTCCTTTATTTTGCAAGCATACTCAATCATTTCAGTGAGCATCCTGATTACCGGTGTTTTGAACTCTGTATCTGATAGGTTGGCTATCTCCTTATCACTTAGTTCTTTTTCTGGAGTTTTGATCTGTTCTTTCATTTGGGCCATATTTCTTTGTCTTGGCACACCTGTTACATTGTAAGGTGCAGAGCCTTAGGTATTTGCCAGAGCGGGGCAACCCACTTGGCTGCCTTGTGGCACTACATGTGGGGGAGGGGTCAGAGAGGGAACAATGCCTCTTGCTCAGCTCTTGCCCCACTTTCAGTCACTTTCCCCACTACCCACAAGTGAATTGGGCCCTTCTGGTGCTGATTCCCAGATGGGTGGGTTTGTGTACCTTCTAGGACCCCATGGGTTCCTCCGATGAACTCTCCTGTGAGACTTGGAGTTTCTCCCACTGCCGCAACCCCCGCAGATTTTTACAGCCAGAGGTTTTGAGGCTTTATTCCCCATGCTGGAATGGGTTGTATGGCCTGTGTTGCTTCCCAGTTGTTCCTCCTGGTGTATCCACACACAAATGTGGGACTGCCTGGTCCACCAGCTGCTACCTTGCCCACCACTGCCTTGCCTCACATCCTCTCCACCCCAGCTGCTTGTGTCCACCCCTTCTACCAGTCTGGTTGAATGTTTCTTCTTTATCTCCTTAGTTGTCAGACTTCCACACAGTTCGATTATCTGGCAGTTCTGGTTGATTTTGTTTTTAAATTGGTTGTTGTCCTTCTTTTAGTTGTGTGAGGAGGCACAGCATATCTATCTATGCCTCCATCTTGGCTGGAACCACGTACACCTTTTGAACTGCAGCCTCTCCTAAAAGTTCATGACAAATGTCCTCAGCAGCAGGCAGGATCAACCGTTCACCAGTAGTAAAGGGCTGCTTAGCTTTAGCAATGCAGTCACCCATTAAGAGTGATGCTCTCAATGCAGACACATTTGATGAAGTGGTAGCTTTCAGTAATTGCTTCTGTTTTTTATGTTCACATTTTTCTTCTTTTGAAAAACTCCAAAGGCTTGTTCTTAATGCAGAGTGCTTGGTCTCCATCTGGCGAAGCAGTTTTGAAGGTTTCATGGCTTCGTTGTATATCCAGTCACCACATATACAATGCAGGCTTGAAGAATGCGAATCATCTGTTGTAATGAACCCACAATTTAAGTAGGACTCTTGGTATTTTCTTTTAAATGCAGCTTTCTTTTTGTTGGCAGTTTTAGAGTCTTCTGCTGTCTCATCATTGGGTCTTTCCGCCTTTTCAAAGAAGCTCTCCAGAGACGTTTGTTTTTTTACTCCTTTTGGCTAGGGTTTGTGGCCTTACCACAACAGTGACTGAGACAAGTATGCAGTGCAGGAAAGAGGCATGGGCAGAAATGGTAAATAATGGGTGGGCCATATGTGGACTAAAATAAGTGTCAGATTCTGACTTAAAGCCTGCCACCAGATGCAGCTTAATTGTCACTTGCCCCTCACTGATAGGGTTTTGATATGGGTCTGCAAGCAATTGATTTATCTTGGTCCCTGTGCATTCACATTTCTCTGCTAATAATAATCTGTATTTGCACTACTCCCCAGCGCTAGCATCACCCCCCCACCCCACCCCGCCAGCTCCACCTCAGATCATGAGGTGTTAGATTCTCACAAGGAGCACACAACCTAGATCCCTCTAGGGATCGCACTCCTGTGAGAATCTAATGCCGCTGCTGATCCGCAGGACGAGCTCAGGCAGTAATGCAAGTGATGGGGAGCAGCTGTAATTATAGATGAAGCTTCACTCACTCACCTCCTTCTGTTGGCCTGGTGTCTAACAGGCCACAGAGTGGTACTGTGGCCCAGGAGTTGGGGGCTACTGCTCCGGGCAATCCTTCTGTGGTTTCCTTTGCCAACCTCTTTCCTCACTCTCCCCAGAATCCAAGTGAAGCCTTCCACTTTCTCCTTAAACCTTTACCCCACCAACTTTGCCCCCACTTGTCAGCAACAGATGGCCTCACATTTTACTTCACAGAAAAAGCAGAAACACCAGGCAGAAACCCTTCCCATCACCACATGTAGAAACTCACCATCCTCCTCACCTGTGCTTCTTCCTACCTGGCTCGGTAGAAGATGCGCCCTTCCTCTTGCCAATGCAGTGAACTTCAGCCTCCAGCTATGGATCCCACTTCTTCCAAACACACCCTCTTCTCTTCCCTCATCTCTCCTGTATGTTCCACTTCTCCCTCTCTACTTACTCCTTCCTTTCAGCAGCTAGATAAACTCGAGTCTCTTAAACCTGAAAGAGAAAAAAGTGGGTGTGGAAATGGCTGTAGATATATATTTATTCTGGGCTCTATATGTCTCCACAGCAAAATGGCATCACTCTCCTCTCCTTTAGAGCCAAATATCCATGCTCACCAGTAACTCACCTCTTAAGTCAACTCTGGCCTCCACAACTCCACCTATATTGTGCTCAGCTGGTCACTACTTCCATGTCACTAAAGTCAATGGACACTTCTTAGTCCTTCTGTTACTCAGGCTCTGCTTAACATTTGACCCTATTGGCCACACCCTCCTTCTAGAAGCACTCTCTGACCTGACTTCCCTGACTGCGTACTCTCGGCTTCCCCTCCACCTCTCTGTCCAAGCCCCATTTTTTTTCCAGGCCCCTCTACCTCTGCCCATCTCTTAAATGTTAGTTTTTTTCAAGGTTCTGCCCTAGGATTCCTTCTATCTGACGCACTCTCAAAAGCACGAATTTCCCCCCATGTGCTGTCAACTTCTGCATTGTTTAACTCTATCCAGAATCTCCCTCCTAAAACTTAAACATATACATTATCTGTCCCAGCTTGAAGTCAACCTACTGAAATTAGAGTCTTTCCTCCCTAAATCTGTTCTCCCTCCCTTGTTCCCTGTGTCTCCAAATGGAACCTCCTTGTTCCCCCAACCAAACACCAGCTCTTATCTTCAATTCTTCCCTCTCCCATAACCCCATATTCAATTCCTCACATCTATCGATTCCATCCATTATTTTCTATCCACCATGGTTCAAACCACCCATCTCTCAGAATTCTACAAAAGCTTCCTCACTGGCCCCTTGGCCTCCAGGTTTGCCTCCCTTAGTCCATTCTCTGCACTGGTATTGCCATAGTGATCTGTCTGAATGGACTTCACTGCTTAGAGCTTCTCAGAGGAATCCCCAGGAGGGGAGTAGGTCTCAGAGTGAAATCCATATTTCTTAACATGGATTTCTGAGGTCCCTTACAGTCCAGCTGCTGCAATCTCCCTGCTTCATTTTTCACCATCTATAAGAATGTGAAAACCTATGAATAATACCCTTCATTACCTGAGGGAAAATGGCACTTCTTGGGAAAAAAGGGTATGGCATTCAAGGCAAAACTTACCAGGGCCGAAAGAATCATTCTTGGACCCAATTGAGGTCAATCAGGACCTGTTTTAGTTTATACATCACATTAATCTGGACCAAACTGAAATGGAGAGATCTTCGCTGACACTACATGACATATTGATAAAAGATGGCAAGGCCATCGATTGTGGAGGGAAAGTAACTCCAGGAACACAGTTAATGCACTTGCATGAGAAGCAGTGGGCACAGCGGCTAAGAAGGTGGGCATGGGAGCCTCTCACTTAGCGGCTGTGCAGGACTGTGACCACGTCAGCTCACTGTGGCTCATTTTCTTCATCTCGACATGGAGGGGATAATTGCATCTACCTAATAGGGTTGGAAAACGGATCAGTGCCCGGCACAGAGAAAGTGCTCAATATTTGTAAGTTACTGTTATTGCATGAATTAGTAAACAACGTAAAACTTGAACATGTCCCAAGGATTCTTGGACAATCTTTAAAAAGCAGGCAGGATTTTTACTTTGTTTTACTGTGGCCATTTATCTGTTACAACGCTTCTTTCTTTCAGGAGTTTTCACCTTTACCCACGAACACAGGACTTAGTAAACAGTTGCTAAGAAAACATGATACAGCAAGGCGCGCAAGGTTGGGGTGGGAGGTCCTAATCTCACCAAGTAGTTTATGTATGTTTTAACATGGGAATAGGATACAGAGTGGGGCGTTCTTTATAGTTGGCTTATGTCATGGACTGTCTGCATATTGATGACTTGGTAATTTCTCGGTGAGGCACTTGGCTAAACCCACCAGCCAGTGCCCCCAGGGAGTAGGGAAAATGGTGATGTCTATAAATGAGAGAAGTAGTGACTGGTGATCTTCAGTACCCAAGATGCTCAGCTGTGGACAAACCTTTTTTATTCACTCCTTCAAAAACAGGAAGAATCTCCAGTCCCTGCTCAGACCTTGTAAATTGTCCAGTGGTGGAGAAGAGACATCTCACCATCAGGGGGCTCAAGAGGCCAATGTGGGCAAAATCTGATACAGCTTAAAGTTATCCTGAGTAAAAATTAAGAGATTTTGCTGAGCCACCTTTCTGACCCGTCTTCCACTTAGGAGTTCTGAACCTTCCTCACACTGACCTCTACCAAGAACCTGTGCACTATTCTTGGTTCAGGGAGTCAGGGAAGACCAGACCTGTCTGAGTAATGGGTGAGCTGAGACTGCAGGCCCCTGTGCCACGGGCTCCTACGCCACGCTCTTTCCCGTGCCACGCTGAACTGTCTCCCTCACCTGACTGTGGGCTCCAAAGGGGCAAAGACCTACATTACTCACATAACCTACTATCCACCCCACACCTAGTCAGGGCCTGGCACACAGTAGGTGCTCTATAAATACTGAATGGCAGTGTACACATGAACTGGGAGTTGTCAGCTCATGTGTATACTGCCATTCAGCTTGGGCAGATAAGAAAGGCAGCAAGAAGCAGAGGCCAGGGTTAGGAAGGTCTCTGAGCTTGAGGGGCGGTAACACCAGGAGTTCTAGAGGCAGGAAGGAGAGAAACGTTAGCTACTGTGTGATCCTCTAGTCAGTCTGGGCCGCTCTAAACAAAACGTCATAGACTGGGTGACTGAAACAACAGGAAATGTACTTCCCGCAGTTCTGGATGCTGGACATTCCAGACCGAGATGCCAGCAAACAGTGTCCCGGGAGGGCTCACTTCCTCACTTGCAGACAGCCATCTCCTCACTGTTTCTTCACAAGGTTGACACTGAGAGCCAGCTCTGGTTTTGTTCTGTTTGTTTTGTTTCCTCTTCTAATAAGGACACTAATCCCACCTTGGGGGCTCCACCCTCATGACCACATCTAAACCTAATTACCTCCTGAGCCCCCCACTTCCTAATACTACCCCCCTCGGGGTTAGGGTTTCAACACATGAATTTGGGGGAACGCGAACACGCGATCCATGACTGACAAATGCTTACTACATACCTGGCACCACAGAAACTTTTCTGTGCAGATTATTTCATACAGCCCTTGCGCCATCCGTAATTTAGGAAATGTTACTGTGCCTTTGATAGATGAGGAAACACAGACCTCAGGAAATAGGCCACAGAAGTAGCAGGTACTAGAGTCAGTATTCAAACCTAGATCTCACATGTTTCCAATACAACTCAGCTGGTTCAGCATCGATGCCGCGCCCTGACGTCAGTCTTCATTCATCTTCCCACCTGCCCATCTTCAAGCCACAAACTGGAAGGAGCACTAGCCTGGAAGCCACAGCCTGGGCTTTCCTTCCGGCCCTGCTATGAGCCAGCGGGTGGCCTTCAGATCACTTACCTGAGCGCTGGTCTCAAAAATAAGAGCTGGGGTCAGATGAACTTGAAAAGGGGCCACCCAGGTCTTCAGATCTGTAGGTCGGCCTGGGAAACACGCAGCAGCCATGCCCCATGGCTGCTCCCCCACCCTCCCCCTCCTCGCTCCCATAATTGAACTGAAGTTATAAAAGAACTGGACATTGGCTCCATATTGACCTTTTTATTGATAAATCAAATGAAAAATAAAAAGGTATAAGATCATAAATGTGGTTAGCCGGGGGAATGGGTATAGCACTGGGTAGGGAGAATGAGGTTGGCCATACCATAGAGGGAGGGGGAGGAAAAGGTCTCTGCTAAAGCTCCCACAGCTCACCTTCCAATTTCTCATGTCTCCCAATCATTCTTCCCTGGACAGAGCAGCTGGAAATGGTTTCAGGGCAAAATCTAGTAGTTTGTCTCAAAGATAAGAGAGATGAGGAGTTGGAGGGAACATGAGTATTGGATTTGGGGGGATTCTCTCACTTGCACCTGTCATCAGAACCTTGTCTATGGTGAACTGAGGGCCAAGAAACCTAATCCTGGTCCCAGGTTAGCCACAAACTAGCTGTGTGACTTTAGGCAAGTCACTTCTCCTCTCTGGGCATTTCTCTGGCTGTAAAACCTCAAATTCGACTCTATGGCAGGTTCTACTCTGTCTCTTGCACTGTCAGGTGTGTTGACAACCTGAGCTAGGCCAGGAGACTGGCTCAGCTTTGGAGAAATAAGAGAGGCCTAGCCAGAGGGATACAGTGCTGGCCTTCACTGGAGTTTATTTTGTCAGCAGTGGCAGCAAATCAGTGTGTGTGTAAGTACACACACACTTATGAGAACTCACTCTTGGTATAAGCATGATCATTGCAGTTCTCTGGCAGAGCCCAGATTTTGCTCTAAGTAGAAAGCAGGTCCAGTGAATTGGGGGAGGGGGGCTGGGAATGATCCAACCACAGCAGTCACACACTATGTGGGGGCTGGGGATGCAAGGTACAGTGGAGGTGGGAGGGCTATGGGCTTTGGAGTGGGGTTGGGAGGTAGAGCCACAGCAGCACCTCACTGTCTGTCACGCTGCTCATTTCAGACACCCTCCCCTCTTCAAAGAGAGGCCTGGGCCCCTTGGCCTAGTTGAAGCAGCTCTTCAGGTAGAGATGCCACACTTGGCATCGAGATCCTTGATTCCTGTGTGGTTGATACCATCACAACAGGGGTCAGGGTTGTCTCCATTGGCTGGAGTCCAATGAGGTAGGCTGACTCAATCTCCCCCTTGCCTGTTTGTGCTGACAAGCTCATCCATGGCTGGCCACCCTCCCACCCCAGCTCCAAGTCTAGGGGTCCTGGACTGCCAGCCCTTCCTTGACAGCTGTGTAGGCCCCACCTGGCCTGAGAAAGCTGACCATGCGACTGGGAACACGCTGCTTCTCCACAGCCTGCATGGACTTACGTCAACTGTGACAACTTCAAGGGCAAAGGGTCCCCACACAAAGATTGGGGGAGAGGAGTCTACATTTGAGGTTTCTGTTTGGGGGGGGGGGGGTGATTCCAGCTCTGAGGTCCCGAACCACACTGTTTCCTGACTAGGTAGCCCGCAGGCAGACTCTGGGTGTGCATGTGCGTGTCTGTGAGTGTACCCCTGCACGTGTGACAAGGTGAAGGGGATGCCTGGGGAAAGACGTTGAGCCTGGCCTACCTCAGTAAGGGGATTTTGCACTCCCCTGGGTGAAACTGCCAGAGGCCCCCATCTGACAGCAGATTCTCCCACAGGGACTGGTCCCCAGTTCAAGGCAATTCAGCAAAGCTTTATGAAGTAACTTCACAAAAGGCACAATGGAGGCTCCCAGGGTGGCTTTGAAAGTTCTGACAGGGGGAGGAGGGGGAGGCCTAGCAGCAGCAGCCCAGGACCCTGGGGGTGTGCCCCCCCCTCACTGCTCCAAGACCTTGAAGGACAGGGGTGTGACACTCTTGGCAAAGGACTTCATCAGACTGCTAGGGTAGATGCACCCGAGCTTCTCCGGGGTTGGGAAGCCCCAGACCCTGTAGAGAGACAGGCTCAGCCGGTCCCCAATATAGAAGGGACCCACCCATTTGGCACTGCTGCCATTCCTGGGGAGGGAGAGCAAGAGGACCTGGTCGCCCACGTTCCACTCTTTCTCCTGGCTCTCCCGCTTGAAACGCCTGTTCTCTGCCTTTTCACTGGCCTCCTCGGCCACCCTCCAGTGGAGCTCCAGCAGCTCCCCCACCAGCTGTAGCAGGAAGACATCCATCTTGAGCCCTTCAATATTTGCAGAACTCATCTCCCACCACAAGGGTTCCATCAGCCTCTCCTGGCCCCCAGTCAGGATCTGGAATGGTGTGGCCTGGAGGGAGGAGGCCCTGAAGGCCAGGTGCAGCAAGGGCAGGGAAGCTGCCCACTTCTTGCCATGCAAGAAAATAAACTCCTTGAGGGCCCTCTTGAATTCCCAGTAGGCCTCTGAGCTCGTCAGGCAGGGGAACTGGAGGTCTCTACTCAGCGAGGCAGCCTGGGCTCCCAGGGCCAGCCCGCAGCTCACCAGAACATGCCGGGCAAACTGGGGGCCCTGGGCAGCCTCCAGCCTCACAGGAACGCCCCACCTTGCAAACACATGCTGAAGCAGCACTTGGGCCACAGCCATGTGCGTGTAGGGCTTCAGTGGGAATGCTTCCACCCACCTAGTGTTGGGATCAGCCACAATCAGAACATGCTTGTGGCCCTCCTCACTTACAGTGATTGGACCCACCACCTCAATCTGCAGGTTCGACCAGGGGGCAGTAGACCTGAGGGGCCACAAGGACTCGATAACCTTCAACTCACTGCCGAGATTCCGGGGGACACAGAACAAGCAGCTCCTGCAATAATCTCTAACATGCTCCTGCATCCCAGGCCACCACCCCAGCAACCGCAGCTTCTTGTAGGTCTCCTCCGGCCTCTGGTGGGATCCCACGGGGAGGTCGTGCACAGAGAAGATCAGATCCCGCCGGAGCTGCCTTGGGACTACCCAGACCTTGGGCTTCTTATCTCCCTGGAACAGAAGCAGGCCGCTCTCCTTGTCCAGGCTGAGTGAGTTAAAGGCAGAACTGAAGGGTGAGGAGCCAGACAGCTTCTGCCCAGCCTGCAGCCTGGCAATGGTGTCTGCCAGGGTGCTGTCGCTCAGCTGCAACGCCAGCAAGTTGGGCCTCTTGCCCATAGCATGGGGAGACACCATGGGGGCTGGCACATCCGTTGGCAAATTCCAAAACTGCCCGCTGCCCTGCGCACCCTGCTTGGCCAGGGTGTCCACCGTCACAGCAAATAGGGAGCCACGGTAGGAGGTTCGGTAGATAAATGGAAGGGATGAGAGGCCAGAGGTGAGGGATATGATGTAGGAGAGCAGGCTCGGGTGAGGTAGCAGGGCCCCATCAGAGGACAGGAAGCCCCGGGCCTTCCACAGGGGCAGGAGCTCCCAGAGGACGCTGAAGACCCAGTTGCAGTGTGTGAGGAAAACCACAGGGAGATGGGACTGGCCAAAGCGCTCCAGACCGCAGGCCACGGCGGCCAGGTGGGCATAGGTTGGTGTATAAGGTGAGCAAGAGAAGGAAAGGGAGACAGGTGGGTTGGTGGGAGACAGGACATAGAGACCAAAGCCAGCGCACCACTCGTCCTCACGGTAAAAGCAATAGCCTGACATGTGGATGCAGACAAACGTGGACAGGTCAGAAAAAGGAGGCAGAACCTGGAAGAAACGAGGCATGGAAGATGCAGGAGTCAGCAGCCGGTTTTGCCCCAGCAGGCCCTGGAGAAGGGCCAGTTCCAGGGCCCTCTTGCCTTTGTCCTGTACCAAGAGGGACCATCGGATCAACCATGCTTTCGAAACCCTGCGGCCCTCCCACGCCTCAGGGTCCACAGTGGAGCGGACGGCGTAGGAAAGGTCCAGGACCACTGGGGCGTCTCCAATGCAGCGGGAAAAATGCTTGAGGGCCCAGGCCACAGCGTAGGGGCTGTCTCCCCCCGACTGGGGGCCCTCACTCTCCTCGTCGGGGAGGAGAGGTTTCGAGGTATAGGCAATGGGGTGCTTCCTCCCTGAGTGCTCCTGATAGACAGTGGCCGTCAGGGCCACCTGGCTCACTGTCACCTCCAGGCGGAAGGGCAGCTGGGAGTTGGGGGCCGTCAAGCAGAGGGCAGACACCAGGGCTCGTTTCAGGGCCAGGAAGGCCTTCTCGTGCTCCTGGTCCCACTGCCAGGCTGGCTTCTGCTTGAGGAGGCTGTGCAGGGGGCCCACAAGGGCTTCGTAGTCAGGGATGACATCCCGGTGGGAGTCCATGAATCCCACGAAGAAGGAGAGTGCGGTGAAGTTGCTTGGGATGGTCATCCGGGCCAAGTGGGCAAGAACCTGCTGGCAGGGAGCCTGCCCATCCCAGGGGATGCCTAGGGATGGAGAAGCCACTGCTGGAAGGAGATCGATGTCAAGGGCTCCATCGGATGGGTCGTGGAGGCTGAGGCACCGGAGGATTTCCTCTGAGAGGGAAGGGCACTCAGCCCTGAACACCGACATCAGTGAGGAGTCCAGGTCCTCTTCCTCGGCTGGCCTCTGCGTGCCCTGTGCCTCCCTGGGCTCCTCGTCCTGCCTCTCCCTCAGCTCTTCATCCTGCCCCTCCTTCTTCTCCTCCCTGACTCCTTCCACTTTCTGAGGACTCTCCAGGGGCCTTGGATCAACAGTGTCACTCAGCTCAGAGATGTTGGCTGTGCTGGAAGGAAGAGCCTTCCACACCTTCAGGAAGTTGCCAACGTCGGTGTCCAGCCTGTACCAAAAGAGTAGAGTGGAGGGGCCCCATGGAGTAGGGAGAGGGACAGCCTGCCCCAAAAGGTCAGCCAAAGGGAGAACCACACCTGTGGAAGCCCTGCGGAGCCCCACCCCATTGCTCAGGTTGGGCAGAGTGCCAGCCTGCGACAGAGCTGGCCCTGAGGCAGGACCCTGCCCACAGGCACTCCCTCTATGCCCACCACGTGCCAGGCCTCAAAATGAGATTCCCATGTACTTTGAAGGCTTATCCAGGCAAAACCTCATTGGCCAAGTGACATTTTCTTTGTTCAGCCCCACCGGAGGACATTTTTTTCACTGCTTTTTAGAGAGAAAGGAAAGGAGAGAGAGAAACATCGATGTGAGAGAGAAGCAACAATTGGACGCCTCCCATACGTGCCCACATGGGGGATCGCATGCGCCTAGACCAGGGACTGAACCCACAACCCTGGCACGGGCCCTGAAACTTTCAGTTATGAGATGACGCTCCAACCAACTGAGCCGCACTGGCCAGGACAACCAAGTGAAATTTTCAACCAGTTTGAAGTCAGCAGCTGGATGAGAACTAGATGACGGCTGCCTCCAACCTGGCACCACGATGGGCAAGCCAGGGAAAGGCCAAGAGCGGGAGGGGCCTGACTAAGGACTTGGGAGAACACAGCAGACCCACTTCAATCACATCGCTTTTTCCCCCAAACTGGAAGCAGCGCCCTGCCCAGAAAACCCACCACAGTCGCTTGTGGGCCCAGGGAACTGAGAGATGGGCAGCAAGGTGGCTCAGAGGAGGCGAAGGCCAGAGGCTCTGAGTTATGGCAAACTAGTTCTGCGGGCACCAGCAAAGGAACCTTGGGAAAGCATTTGAGTCTTCAGAGTGCTTATCTGTAAAATCGGGGCAGTGGTCACGTCCGTTGAACTCAAGCTGTAAGGACCGAAGGGGATGATAAATGTGGAAGACACTTCTACTTGGCACGGACTCTAGACACAGTTGCTCTTGCACACAATGGAGCAAGAGCGAGGCTGCAGCACCGGCCGCAAAAGCACAGCCCTAGGAAACCATCGGCAGCCTCCCTAAGAGATCCCATACTGTTGGGTGCCCCTGTGCTGGGGTACCACGGGGCCACTGAAGTGAGCCATGTGAATTAACCTCTGGAAAAAGCAAGAGTTTTTTGTTTTGAGTAATAACAAACCATTTTGTGGTGGTTTTTTGAGTGCAAACGCCAGTTGTAGAAGGACACACATAATATTAAAGCACGTGTGCAAACCTGGGAAACGGCAAAACCATACTGGGAGTGGCTTACGGATGCGCGAGGAAGTGGGAGAAGTAGAAAGATGTGAAAAAGTCAAATCACCAGACAAATGCTGCCTGGCACTTAGGGGAAGATTCTGGTCAGTCCCAGGATGGGCTGGGACGCAGGGGAGGCCCATTACCTGTTTGGCTTCCTCAGAAATTCGTCCAGAGTGGGGCCATCACGGCCCAGGGGGTCATCGGGCACCATGAAGAGATTTCCCGCAAAGGTGAAGGGCAGCAGGCTGGACACGGAAGAAAGGAGGTACAGTCTCAGGGGAGCCCTTGACCCACCCACAGTCCACTGACGCCTGGGCATCTCCACAGGGGCAGAGACCCACATCTCCTCTCAGCAGGTGCTGGTGGGCACTGTCCCAAGGACCCTCTCCCTGCCCCAACACCCTACTGCCAGGGCTGCCCGACAGTCCAAGGGAAGGAACAGCCCAACCCCCTCACCGATCTTTGACCATCAGTTTCTTGGAATTATTCATCAGGATGTGGAGCTGCTCGTTGGTGACGATGATGCCATCTGTCTCCTCTGCCAGCTTTACCATGAACCTGTAAGGAGAGAGGGAGTCACTGATGACCCAGTGACCAGCCCCTCCCTTCCTGGACCTCTGGGAAAATGAACTTGCAGCTTCACTTTGTGTTGGACCAAGACCGCCCTTGGTAGTGGGGAAGCCAGGGCTCAGGAGCCACGCCCTGTCTGTGCGGGTGGGTGGGATCACCACTGGCCCCTGGGAGGGGAACTGAGATGGACGCCTCTCAATTGTGTGTGCAAACCCAAGCCCTTATTTCACACATGGGCACCCGCATGCCCACGTACAGACACCCACACAAACCCACACACTCGTTCATACCCAGACGTGCATTTCACTGCTTCACTTTCTGCATCTGCACAGCATAAAACACCTCCCTTGTATTGCTGAGAGGGTTAAACTGAATGACAACACATCGAAGAATCCAGATTGCTGCCTGCCCCACAGCATGCACACAAATTTTCCATTATCATCCTTCACCAACACCTAACATTCATGTAGTACACGTATAAAAACGCGCATCTGAATAAACAAACCGATTTCCCAGGGATCACTTCTCCTTCATCTCTTTTACCAGGAAAGAAGGTGAAGGCCACCTCCTTAGGCATTCCCCGAAGATTGCCTTTCGGGCTGCCCCAAACATGCTATTCCACCAGCGCCCAGCAGAGGGCCTTCTGCAGAAAAGCCATCTTCCCTTGAACCCAGGCCTGCATCTACAGGCACCTAAACACCCCACCCTGGGGCCTCGCTCTTGAAGGAGAGATGCCTGAGCTACCCTGCCAGGCCCTTCCCAGGCCTGAATGCTGAGCAGGTGCCAGGTTTGGGGAAAAGTGGGAAGAAACAGAATTTCTCCCTGTCCGGCTTGGGAGGCGCCTTGGTGAAGCCAAGACCCGTGTCTGCCCAGCATGGACTCCAGCCCAGACCCAGGGACTCCAGCAGGGCCTTCCTGCCCTCCCCCCCTCCCTAGAGGCTGCATCACAGACGCCCCCTTGTGCACACTGGTTGTGCAGCCATGTTGGAGGCGGGGTGCTTAGGACTGACAATAGGGAGGCATTCGGGCTTTAGCTAGGTGATGGGGCTGGTCTAACCATATTCAGAGCCCAGCCAGAGCTCCAAGCACACACAGCCTCACACATACCTCCTCCCAGGGCCAGGGCTGGGGAAGGGAGAGGCTGAAGCCACTCCTTGGGACATGAACTTCAACTCAAAATCAGCTGCTTGGGGGAGCAATACACTCGACGCACCAGGAGTCACCTGGGCTACTCCCATCCAGGGCAGCAGGTCTCAGTTCGTAGGCCATGGGGGAAGGAAGCCTGTTAACTAAGGGCAATGGACCTGCAGAGTCCCAAAGCCAGGAATGCCCCTTGGGTTTGGGTAGAGCCGGCCCTGGAGCCCTCTCTCATTGTGTCCCTCTCTCTGTCTACAGAGGGTCACGTGCCCTCCTCTCTGAAATGATCCCCTCAGACATATGTGCCTCCATCTTCGGAGAGCGGACACACCAGCCCAGTTTCCTGAGCCCCACAGAGGCCTGGGGACTGGCACACCTGTAATCATAGGTGGTGATCTTCTTGCCATTCTCGAGCTGGGAGGGGGTGATTGAAAGCATCTTGAGGGAATGGAGCTTCGTCAGAAAGTGGCTCTCTGGAGGAGAAAGGCAGAAGAGAGAGATCGTCAGAGGAAGGGCTACGTGGAAAAGGCCATGGCAGGGACAGAGAGGCAGGGAAGGAAAAGCTGGGGGCTGCTGCAGGGGCTGGGGGAAGGGACAACTCACCTCTCACCCTCCGGTTCTTCTTCAGTTGCCAGGTGGGCACGAACACAGTGACCTCTCGGTGTCCCCGGTTCCAGAAATACTGCACTGCCATGGCAATGCCACGGCAGGAGAAGAAGTGCTGAAGGCCGTGCCTGTAGGTGTGGTGGGATGTGAGGGAGCCACTTCCTGACCTAGGAATGGCCCTGCCACTCCCCCTCCCTCAGAGCCTGGGCAGCATAGCGGGCAATGCTGGGGCACCAGCATCAGCACCACAGGCACTGACAATGCCTTTCTCCCTTCCCTCCATCATTAAACATTCTGTAAGCACCTACTGGGTACGCTCACCTACTGTGTGCATATGCATGTGTATGCATGGACACATGTGAGTGGGGGTTCCAGGGCAAGAGGAGGAAGAAGGCAACCTCTACACTCACAGAGTTCAGGTTAGAACTGGAAGCAAAGGTTTGCTGACCATTTACTGTGTGCTGGGAGTGTGCTCAGCATAGATTACTATGTTGGTACATTAAGTGGTCTTGCATATATTTGTGCACACACACACACACACACACACACAGTAAGTGCTGTGCAAAGAAGGCCACCTCTAAGGGCTGGTCCGGAAAGATTTCTGGTCTGCACTGGGCCTTACAGTTCGGGTTACACATTTGAAAGCTGGCCCGGGGTGGACTGGTGCCATGTTACATGAGGCAGGCTGCAGTGGCAAGAGCCTGGGCCTCCGCAGTGGACAATCTGAACTCACAGGCCAGCTGTACCCCTTGCTGGCTCTGGGACCTTGGGCAAGAGTCACCACCTCTCTGAGCCTGTTTCTGCTTTTGTCAAAGAGGGAAAACAGAAACCCACACTTGCAGAGCTGGTGTGACAATCCCGCGCACACGGCCTAGCACGCAGTAGCCACTCAACGCAGGCCACGTCCCTTCCACCTTTTCCCCATGTGAACCCCTCGTCACCCCATTCACAGAGGTCAAAAAGGAATGCCCACAGCGTCCACCCCAGGAGGCTCTGCCCCAGCTCCCCAGCACGCCCGGCCCGCCCCATGCCACTCACACCATGGCCACGCTGCTGCCGTCAATGACCACTCGCCGCAACCTCTGGTTCCCAGGCTCTCCCGACAGGTTCAGCTCGAAGGGGGTATTCAGGGCCTCGTGGTACCTCTGAAAGCTGGTCACTGTGCTGTTCGCCTGTGGTTGTCTAGGTGGCTGCCTCGGGGCCCCCTCCCAAGCCCCCAGGAGTCCGCCCACCTGAGAGGGATGCTTACTACTGGGAGCCAAAGTGCTGCTGGACTGGAGGCCCTGCCTCCTGGCCTCCCCCTTGCCCTTTGGGAAGGAAGCACCGCCCCTCGAGGAAGGCTGGACCTCTCTAGGGAGCTTGGCTGCGTCCAAGGCCGACCCTGGATCTGTGAGCATCTTATGAGCTGCAGGCGTTTTCGGAGCTTTAGAGGCTTTGGGGGCCACAGGTGCTTTGGGGGCTGCAGGAGCTTTGGAGGCTGTGAACCCTGTTTTAGCTGCAGGTCCACTTTGAGCTTTCGATGTTTTGGGACCCACAGGTGATGCTTTGGCTGCAGGCATTTTCTGAGCTGCAGGTACCACTTGAGCTGCCGATGCCGGTTGACCTACGGCTGCCTTTTGAGCCGTGGGCCCCCCATGAGCTGCTGGCTTTGTGGGAGCCGAAGGCACTTTGGGGGCTGCAGATTCTGAGTGCACCGCCGGCATCATCTGGGCTGTAGGCACTTTGGGGGCTGGAAGCAGCACTGGGCTTGCGGGTACGGTTTGTGCTATGGGCACTGGGGCGGTCACAGGCACTTTGAGAGTATCAGGCACTGTCTGAGCGTCAGGTACTGACTGAACTGTGAGCCTCCCTTGACCCACAGGTTCCCCTTGAGTTGCAGGCACCCCTTGTCCTGCCAGCAGCACTGGAATGGGCCCTTCTTCTGACCCCTTAGAATCCCACTGTAAACTGTCTTGATCCCTCGGCTCACTTCCAACTTGGAGTTGGGGTGTAGAAGTCAAAGGTGGCCCTACCTGTGGAAGTCCTGGGCTAGCTTTGTCCTTTACAGCTGAGCTCCCTGAGACCACCAATAAACTCATGACTTTTGGGGGGCTCTCTGCCCTTGAGCAGTTCTGTAGGGCTGCCTCTCTTCCTGGGCCCCCTTCTGGTCTACAATCTGGGCTTTCCACACTGGGCAAAGGAACAAGCTCCTTCTGCTTCCACTCCAGGTTTAAGGGCAAAGGACTCTGCCCTGGCAGCTTGAACTGAATGGGGCCCAGAGGCCTCTGCCAGAAGGGGAAACTGAAGCATGCCTGGGACAGGAGCCAGGCCAGGTGGAGAGAATGCAGTTCATTGATCCTCCAGAAGGTTGCAGCAATAGCCCCTGGCCACAAGGGCCCAAAGGCTGGCCCCGGGGCCCAGGCCTTCCAAGATGGGCACACACCCAGGGCTGACACTGGAGGCTGGAAGGGGAGTTTGTCATCCACCCTCTGGATCTGCCTCTGCTGCAACAAGGCTTGTGAGTGGTTCGCAGAATCCTGGCTGCTGGCGGCTGGCACCGGTCCTTCCTTGCGAGCACTGTCCATACCACTTCGGTGGTTGGAACCGACCCTGGAGGAAGCCCAAGTTTGTTGGAAAGGTGGGGAAGCCAATGAGGTCCCAAACTCTTTCCTCGGGGTGGGGAAGCAGGGGCAGGGGCAGAGATGCCAGACTACTTTTCCAGAACTTACCGCACCAGCTGGTTCGCTGTCTCCTGCTGTGTGTTCTGTCCTGAGGTGGCTCCCAGGCTGGTTAATCTCTTTGAGTTTTCTGTGCTCCCGTTCTGGAGGGCCCTCATCTCCAGCAAGGGCCCAGGACCATCCCCCACGGATGTCACGGATGAGCCTTCCTTCTGCTGGTGGGGAAGGCAGATCAGGACCTCCGGGTCGGAGCGGGCGTTGGAGGTGCTGATGCGGCTGAGCCACTCAATGATGTCCTCCTTGCCCGCGGCATCCCGCACCAGGCTCAGCAGCAACTCCTGGACTGCTGGGGGCAGCTGCAGCAACTCCCCTGCATACTGGTCACCACGGATCCAGATCAAAGCCCCAAAGGCCCTGGTCACCTCAGCCTCCCAGATCCCCCGGGGCGTAAACAGAGGGGCAGGGCCCCAGCGCAGCCGCGCCACCAGCTCCTCCAGCCAGTTCTGGGTCATGATGAAAGACTCCGTCAGCCCGCCCACCATTAGGGAGCCAGGGGGGCCAGGCACCAGGTAGGCCAGGGTACTCCAGCAGAGGCAGTCGAGGAAAAGGCCCTGGGCCCCAAGGAAGGTGCAGTGCAGGGCTGGCGGGTAGCGAACCTCCTTCCACAGCTCTGGGTTGCACAGGCCCTTCAGATACTCCTGCAGCCAGTGGGGAGAACACAAAGGAAGTCATCCCTTCAGGAGGCAACCCACGGGTCCCCATCCAGAAGGCCTACCCCCCACCAAGCAGGTCCCCTCCTCCTGCCTTCCAGAAGCCAATGACTCCCCCATGGCCACCCCCTCTCTCCCTGGTCAGGCCTCCCCAGCAGTCATTTCTTTTCAGGAAACTGACAGAATGGGGGAGTCCTGGAGAGAAGGGAGCACCCGGGTTTGGAGTTGAGGGACCTGGTTCTACTTCCAATTCGATCTCAGTAAGTTAGGTTAACTGTGGTAAATGAATCATCTTCTCAGGGCCTCAGCCTCTTCACCTGTACAACAGGTTAAACGAGGTCCTCCTAAGGTCCAGTCCTACCCTGACATTCCAGAACTGTGAAATAGCCGGGGGAAGGGGAGTTGCACCCTCCACATGCCAGGAACTTAGGTGACCTGGAGCGAGGGATTTATCCTCCCTGTGCCTACATGTCCTCATCAGTAAAATGGGGGCAATAGCTCTGCCTCATTAGGCTATTGTGGAGCTTCAGTGAGTTAATACAAAGGAAGTGCTTGGCCTAGCGCCTGGCATGGCCTAGTCCCATTTTGCAGGCTCAGAGGGCTATGTAGTTTGTCTAAGCTAGAGGGCGACTGGGCCAGGACCACAACCCGCATCTGTCTGACCCTGAAACCAGGGCTCTTTCCACTTCCTCAGGCTGACTACACACAGCAACAGGGTAATCCTGTGGGATTCTGGCTTAATCCACCTTCAGAAAGTCTCTAGCACAATCTGTACCCATAACCATGGTAACTCCGTTGCCCAGAGGGGACAGAGGAGGAGAGGGGAGATAAGTCCCTGGGCCAGAATCCAGGAGATAGCCTCACAGATACACACAATATGTCTGCACCAGAAGAGCGGCTTCTGGCTTTCCGGGCAGACCAAGGCCTCCTGCTTACAGGGCTCGCACACTCAGGCTTTAGCAGTCCCTGGGATGGGAGAGGTTGGCTTCCTTCACCGCATGGCTGAGTCTCACCAGCACAAATCCGTGAGCTCCAAGGGAGCACAGGCACTCCCTCGTCACCAGTCACCCCGCGGCTGACTGCACTCGCCCTCCTGTCACTCCATATCTCCATGTCGATACCAGTCACGTTCTCCCTGCTCTCTCCAGACGGCTCCATTAGAAAACAAATTCTCCATTTTGGATCTCCATCCTGAAGACCACTCCGGGCCCTCTGCTCAGTGCCCAGCCCATCCTTCCCTGCTCCGGCCTATGCTTACCTCTTCCATCTATGGAAAGGCCCAGGTCATAGACTGCCAACCCCTTCCCCAAAAGGCCCGAAATGCACCCAGGTCCTTAGGCTCGGGTCTAACCCCTTTCTAATAAGTCCAAAACCACCTCAAAACAGACACCCCAAGCCAAACCCTCTCACCCAGAGCCTCAGCTGGACCCAAGGGTGCATCTGACCAGGTGTGGGATCACTCTCACAGACCTTAACAGACTCCCCCACCCCGTGCACCCCATGTTCTAACCACATGAAAACAATATGCAAACATGAAGACATGCTGGAGAAGAAGATGGTGGCTAGTTTCTTTCTTTTGTGCAAAGAACTTAAAATATTTATTGTACCATTAACTGTTCAATATTTTTACACTAAAAGACATATAGGAACTAAAATACTTTTCAAAATAATAAATTTGAATATTTGTTGAACACTTACTATGTGCCACACATTATCTCATTGATTCCTCTCTCAGGCCCGTAAGGGAATTACTATCATCCCCATTTTAGATGGGCAAGGACGGGCGCATGTCCTAGTCACACAGATAGTAGGCTGGGACTCTTAACCACTCCGACTCCGAAGTCTGGGGTCTTAACCACGACGCTGCCTATACCTTCAGGGAAAGAGGAAGGAAGGAAGGACAGGAGGAAGGAAGGGAGGGAGGAAAGAAAAGTAAACAACAGGCATTTACATCCAGAAAATACCTGGAGCAATTTTCCTGCACAAAGTCCACCCAGACCTTCTTCCTCCAAGAGGAGAAAAAGTAGAGATGAGGCAGGAACAAAATAAGCACAGAAAAAGAATGGCATGTTTGTAAAAATATGTGGCCCAATGTCCTGCAGCTCCTTTGTCAACTTATACATTAAATAAATAGTTCAACACTGCTCTGTACTTGACCCAAGTGCTTCATTATTTAACACCTGACTTCGGGTTCTTCTTTCTCATAAGCCAGTTGCCATTCATTGTCTACTTTCCAGAACCACCCAAAATTACACTGCAGAATACACAAGTCTCAGAAAATGGCAGCACCAAGAAACTCTGGAATTGGGAGTGAAGGGGAACAGAAAAAAAGGTGGACTGAGGTAAAGTTATTTGAGGAGCAGTTAGAGTCAGGAATCCCCCTAAACATACACACATATATAGGCTGGGCAAGTACCTCCCTACCCACTGGAGATCTGCTCTCTAGAGAGCCGAAAACAGGTCCTGGGATTAGAGATTCAACCGCGTACTTGAGGGTGTAGGTGCCCTACGAGAAAATGGGGAGGAAGGGAGGGCCAAAGAATGATGTCCACAATGAAAGCTAAGTGCACAGAAACTCATTCTTCCCATTTAGAAATTCAGCAGCCAGACCCTGACCCTCCAGGGCAGGAAAGAGAAATACATTCTAGAAATCCAGCCAGCCCAAGAGCAAAGACCACCAAACGGGTTCCCTAACAGGCAGTGAGTGCCCCCATATCTCTGTACAGCCAAGCTCAAAATCAGTAAGCCTCAGCTCCTAAGTGACTCTTTGTTCTTTACTCGTAACCATGCGAAGATGACCAGACATAGGAGGAAAACTTCTAATGTGAGATAAATACACAACAAAAATACAGAAAGGGGAGCAACTTGAATAAAGAGAAAGTAGACAGGGAGAAGAAAACTTCAAAAAGTTTCCTATCATTGCTCTCCTCAGAGAGATAACAGAGAATACTGTACACACTGAACAAAAATAGAAAGGTTTTTAAAAGAGAATTCAGAGAGAACATAAATGACTTCTGGACTTTAAAACTATGATGGCAGAAATGAAAGACCCAAGAAAAGGGTTGGAAGATAAAGATAAGGAAATCTCTCCAGAAAGCAATCTCTCCTAGATCTGAAAAAGTCAGAGTTGGAAAATAGGAGAAAAAAGGTAAAGAGTGAACCAGTCAGTACAGAAAGTTCAATGTCTGAATAGGAGTTCCAGGAAGAGCGAACACAGAAGCCACAGGGGAGAAAATCATCCACGAAATATTTCCAGAAAATGCCCTAGATCTGAAGAAGATGAGCGTGCAGATGGAGGGGCCTACTGAACACGGCAGCAGCCAACAACGCAGGAAGACAGACCCAGGCAAGGGGACCTCACTGGGAAACCTCAGAACAGTGGGGGAAACTACAAACTTTCAGAGAGAAAAAAAACTTCACATACAAAGGACCAGGGACCTGACATAGCCTACAACATCTAAAAAGCAAGAAGTCTGTGGAGTACTGCCTTTACACTTTTGAAGGAAAATAATTTTCTACCTACAATAATTCAATGCCAAAGTATCAATCAAGGGACCTTCACATAAGCAATCCCAACATTTACCTCCTATGAAGCCTTTCTCAGGAAGCTACTGGAGAGGCCCAGCAAATGAAGAAGAAGAAAACACAAGAAAGGGGACCAACACAGGAAAAAAGCAAAGGCAGTCTCCAGGAGAATGAGAAAGAGAACTCTCTGAATGTGTTTGTCCACTCAACAAGTCATCAGTGAGCATGTACTCTGAGCCAGGCACTGTTCTAGGATGACAAACGTCTTCAGGCACGGAGGACAGCCAGTTCCCAGCGGACGGAAGGACACAGAGACAAGTGCACTGAGAGCAGTCATCAGTGTGCTCTTTACCGCTGCGCATCTTTCTCACCTGGTGGAGCTACTCAGAGGTGCGGTCCAGCAACCCAAGAAAGTGAGAGACGCTCAGCTCAGGAAACAAGACATTTAACAACAACACCAACAACAAAAGGCAAAGAGATGCCAAAAATGACAGCAAACCGAAATCGCAGGATGACAGCTATGCAGGCCAGACCGACAGAAGGAAGGGTGTCTCCAGGACAAAATGTGGAACTGAAAGAACACCTTGAACTGATAGACTGGCCTTGTAGAAAACTGTAGCGACAGGCCACTGAACGTTACAAAATTAGCAACAACTACAAAGAAGAACAAGCATATTAAAAAGCCAAGGGTCCTTAGTGGAATAAAAAGGTAAGAAAGAAAACACAATCATAGTACACTTCAATGCTTAGAGGTTAATGGTATTTGCATAGGCATAATGATGCAAATACCAAGTATAGATTTAACAGAAAATTGAGAATTAACTATATTGGGGGTATAGAGGGGGTGGCAATGTAAGGAAGTTAAATCCTCACCTACAAAAATAGGAAGTAAAAAAATATCCAAAATGGATTAATCAAAAGCTAACAGGACCTACAATTTTTGTTAGGAATGTGGAGACGTGCAAATGTCAGAGCAAACACCTACAAGAAAAGGGCACGGAAGAGAGAGTCGCGTCGGGAAGGACAAGGCAGGGACTGAGTGTGTTCTATGGTGAACTTTTCCAAAATTATTGGACTTTTAAATTATTAATGACTTGGATAAAAGAAAAATGAAGTCTAAAAAAAAGGAGAAAGGCTCTGACCAGTGTGGCTGGCTTGGTTGGGCATTGGCCCACAAAGTGAAAGGTCACAGGTTCAATTCCCCGTCAGGGCACAGGCCTGGGTTTCCAGTTTGGTCCAGGCCAGGCGCGTACAAAAGGCAGCTGATCACTGTTTCTCTCTTGCATCGAAGTTTCTCTCCCTCTCGTTCTCCCTCCCTTCCCCTCTAAATAAATAAATAAACAATCAAACAAATAAATAAGGAAGGAAGCTCCTTCTTCTCAGTGAGGCGACAGAGTAAGCCCCCCAGCAGGCACTGAGATGCAGATCTTCGTGAGACCCTGACTGGCAGGACAGTCACCCTCGATCAAGTCTGAGCCCAGTGACACCACTGAGACCTTCAAACTAAAATCCCACACAAGGAGGGCATCCCACCTACCAGCAGCTTCCGAACAAGCAGCCGCAGGATGGCCGCACTCCCTCAGACTGCAGCATTCAGAAAGAGTCCACCCTGCACTGGGCGCTGCGTCTGCAGGGTGGCATCGCGGAGCCCTCCCTGCACCAGCTCGCCTAGTACAGCTGCGACAAGATGATCTGCCGCCAGTGTCTGCCTGCCTGCACTCCCAGGCTGATGACAGGTCATAAGAACAACCTGCGCCCCACAAAGAAGGTTAAATAAGGCCTCCCACACCACAGCCTTGCCACAGGACGGCCTTCTGCCCAAACCCTGTGACCCTGGGGCCTCAATAAAGTTCCTGTTCGTTGGCTGAAGCAATGAAAAAAAAAGGGGGAGGGGGGTAATGTGCCCACACACAACTAGGGGAGAGCCCTGATTTGTAGCATTTGTCAATTTATTATTTTTTTAAAATATTTTGGAAACCCTTTTTTTAAAATCCTCACTCAAGGAAATGCCCATAAATTCTAGAGAGAGGGGGGGTGAAAAATCTACCCTCGCACATGCCCCAACCAGGGGCCGAACCCACAAACCAGGCATGTGCCCTGACCAGAATCGAACCTGCGACCTTTAGGTTTAAAGGACAACACTCCAACCAGCTGAGCCACAGGTCCAGGGTACATTTGCCAATTTCTCTGGTGTATAGACTCCCACCATGCTGATTTCAAACTACCAATGGGAGGCCACTGGTTTGCAAACTTCCTGAAATTTTATGGGAGCCAGCTCCAGCATACCCCTGGCCACCACCAATGCCCATGGTACTGTGCTCACAGTTCAGGTGAAGCAGGGATAGATGAACTTCCATCTGACAGCCAAGCCAAACCTCAGCAAGCCACACCCTGTCTCCCAGCTCCCTGAACCCAGGCTCTGGCTCCCAGTCAATGCCTTCTCCCATCTCCAAAAAGGGGAGAAGCAAACATGTCACCTCTCCTCTCGTCCTCACAGCGTTGCCCAGGAGGACAAAGGGACTTGTCCCTGGGTGACTCAGGTCACTACTAAAACCCTTCTTTCCACTTGCTGATTTCACCTCGGTGGCCAGACCTCCCAGTGTTTGTTTTTCCCGCCTGGGACTGTGATTCTAGCAGTGTCTTTATTTTTTAAATCCCACCACAACAAAACAATGTAAAGACACTCTAGAGTTTGTTAGAGATTTTCCTGGAAAACCAGCCACATATGATGTAGAATCGCAACCCAGCCCTTCTCCAGACTGGTCCGGATCCTTCTTGACCCTGTTTCCCCTCACCAGCAGGCCACCCTTATCCTCAACCCTTCCACACCCTGCAACCTCCAGTCTCACTCAGATCTCTCTGCCAGTTGGCCTGAGTATCATAGGCCATTATCAAAATGCATGACTCTGTGTCCCTACAGCTGGAATTGGGGTCAGCCACAGGACCTCCACACAGAAACCACAAGACATCCTTACACTGACCTTAGAAAGCATTTAATCCATGCTTCTCGCTTTACAAACAAGGAGACTGAGACTAAAAGAAGGAAAGGACTTGCTCAAAGTCACACAGCTAGTTAACAGTAACTGACGTCTGTACTCTGCAGCTCTGTGCATTTTGCAAACGTGCGTTAGGCACGTATTGTTTCAGCTGATTCTCATAAGCCCTCCATAATGTGGGTGTTATTATATTATTTTATAGATGAGAAAATAGGCTCAAGAGAAGGTAAGTGATTTGAGCCAGGTCACCCAGTTAGAAGGGAATAAACCCCAACTGCAACTCTCTCCACCACACCCCTCTGTCCCGGGGTGTACCTGGGTGGCAGCACATCAAGCCCAGAACTCCTGACTCCTGGGACAAGCCTTATGCTCCCTACCTTCCCTGCCCTACTTCGAACGCCCTCATGCTACATTTCCATCTTAAACAGAGCCTCTCCCCAGTGGAAGACAGGGTGGGGGGAGCTGGAGGAGCCACTGGTTACGTTAGCAGGGACTGGGGCATGAGGGCCTCCCCGAGGAGACAGTGGGAATAGGAGCGGACAGGCCTGGTGAAGCTGATCCAGGGCTGAAGGAGGAGCAGGGGAGCTGGGCACTTCAGAAAGCGCCAAAAAGATTAAGAACCCAAAACAACCCCAAGGCTCCTGTTATTACCCCACCCTATCCCAGCTACTGAAAAGTCCTCCTCTCCGGGCTCCTGCACATCTGTTCCAGGGGCGGGCACCTCGCCCCTCCCCCCGCACCTCTGTCAGAATTGGAAAAACTGCTGATGCAGCAGCTCAACAGAGGGGCTGAGGGAGGAACTTTCCAGCCTGCCTGCCTGCCCTCTGGCCAGTGCATTCTGGACCTCCCCCACCCATGGCCTTGACCAATTGGGATGTTGGTATAGACCCAGCTGGGGTGGTCTGGGGAAGAGGGAGGCTACAGCATTCCTGCCAGGAAAAGATAAGATAAAGGAATCCTAGGGAAGAAGGAGACCTTGGCCATGATTGGGGGTCAAAGGGAACTCTTCCTCCTCCAAGAGGAGAAGCCTGTGAGAGAGGCCAGGGAGAGCACAGAGAGGAGGGCTATGTCCTGGCCTATCCAGTGCCCGGCTCCACACAGCAGGTCCTTCCATATGAAAGCCCACGGCCCTCCTTCCAGATTTCAACCCATCCCTAAGGGCTAGTGCCTTCCAAAGCAGCGGCACCTCCACCCCTGAGCTCCTGCAACAGGCTGCCTAGGGCATCAAGACTGGAGCAGGGAGCCCAGAGCTCTGGGTTCCTGTCCCAGCCCCCGCCACCCCCACCTACCTGACCCTGAGCACTCAGGACCCCTGACCCTCTCCAGTCCCCGGTAACTCATCTGCAAAGTGCCAGCATTGCTTTACTAGCATCTCTAAGGCCCCTCCAGTCACAGCACTCTGAGAGACTCCACGGCACAGCCCAGGATTTAAGGAGACTTAAAAAGAGATAGAAAGATCCTCTTGGTGAAGAACAAAGAGGTGTGTTGCAGAGGCCATAGACATGCAGGACCTTAAGTTTTTCCCCAGATGGAAGAAGGGAGCTGTGGATACTGGGGCCCTGGCCGGAGAAGGCTCAAGTGGGTACACACGCTGGGGAGCCTCTCTCAGGGCACTTGAGGGACAGAAGTGGCACGCGAGAGAGGGGTGGGGCTGAAAAGAAAGGAGAAACCAAAGGGAAGGAACCAAGGCTGCAGATCTGGAAAGAGCGGAGAATGGTCCAGTACCTGCCCGCCATTCTGCCGAATCCAGATCCCGGGGCCTCTAGGGACCCTTGTCTCCCCGGGTGGCAGCGGAGTAGGAGAGGGGTCTGGCAGGAAGGGACGGGTGGAGGCGGGAAGAAGCTGTTTACCTTGGCTTTGCCCATGTTCTCCCTGGGCCCCTCGAGCTGCAGCCAGAAATAGGGGCTGTCCGGGCGGCTCTGGAAGGCGTTCAGCTTGACCCTGAAGATGCGCTGCACTTGCAGCCGCTGCCGCTGCACCCTGGGCTTCGATTTGGTCTGCACCATGACCCATTCCTGCGCGGGAGGGTCGCCCCCAGCCAGGAGCATGGCTGCCCCGCCTGCTCCTGGAAGGACAGAGCCCGAAGTGTCACCGGGGTCCCAGCGCTGGAGGCTTCCCAGCCCCGCGTCGGAGGAGCCCAGGCCACGCCCCCTGCTCCTGCGGCGCGCCCGCGCCTCCGCTGGGGTCCTCCCGGCTGGCTGACCCACCCGCCACCAGTCGGGCGCCCGCCCTCTCGAGCTCCGTCCCTTTCGGCGGCGGCTCCAGCGACAATCTCTTCCTGCCAGGGGTTGCAGCTGGGGGTGGGACCGGTCGGGCTCCCGCCGCCCTTCCCTCCGCCCCCAGCCTTCCCCCTTCACCACTCCGCCAGCCCCTCTGGGATGGACTCCTACTCCGACTGCTGGGCAGCTTAAAGGCGGGAGGGAGAATTGAGGGGCGGTCGAGGGGTCGAAGGCTGGAAACCTCTGCCTTCCACCCAAGTTTTGGGCCCAGAGCCAGAATCTAGGGGTCAAAGTTAATTTCCTTCCACGTTCCCCTTTCCCCAGTGGAAGGAAAAGGAAGGGGAAGGAGGGGCATTCGGATGAGCGAGAGGGGGCTTGGTTTCAGGGACCCGGCCTTTTTCTTGGTTCCTCCCTCCCACCCTGCCGCCTCCCAGGCCTCCCCGGAGAACAAGGACCTGTGCCCCCTCCCTCCCTCAAGAAAAGGGTTAAGAGAGGACTGGGTGGGGACCCCAGGAGGCCCAGGCCCAAAGAAACTCTGGGCTGGAAACCAGGCGGGCAGGAGACAGTAACAGCACAGCCTCCCCACCCTTCCCCCCAAGTCTGGGGACAGCCAGGAGCTGGCAGGCGGCCCAGACCCTCCTGAAGCCCCCAGGGCTGGAGGGGCCTCCCTGCCCCAGTTTTCAGACTTGCCTTGTTTATGAAAGCCTTTTTTTTTTTAATAGCAAGTTTGAGTTATGCCCTGAGGCTTTAGGATGGGAGTGAGAGTCTGGTGGGTAGCACAGCCTCAGAGGGTTTCGGCTGAGGGAGGGTTGACCTTGACCCACAGCCAGCTGTTTGGTATCAGTGGTCAGGGACTGGCCCTGGGCTGGGGGCCACCTCCAATGTGGGGTGCACAAAGGACACCTTATACAGCCCTGTGGCCTGAACAGAACCTGGCTCAGTGGAGGGCAGAATCTGCATCTGGGCCTATGACCTTTATGTTCCAAATCCAAACCAAGAGCCACAGTCTGACAGGCACAAACGTACCTACGGGGATGAAGGGCAGTGGACTTTAAATGAGAGCTGCCATGGAACATCTGGGCTGAAGGAACATCGTGTTTTTGTGTGTGTGCAGGCAAGGACCAGGAGTGCCCCACTGCAAGGAAGCGGCCCAGCTGGGGGAGGGGAGATGGGCTCACACCACTCCTAGTCTGGACTGAACTGGGCCCAACCAGTCCAGTCCCACACCCACTTCTGCTGCTTCTCCCTAGATTGGAATCCAGATAAGGAAAAAGGTGATCTGTATCACCTCTGGCCCCAAGGCCTGGAGCTCAGCTACTTGTCACGTCCCTAACCTGCCCCTCCACAGCACCTGGAAGCAGACTCCCAGGGTGAACTTGTATCTACCCTCTCTTCCCTCCTCTAACTGCTCTGCTCTCCCTTCGTCAAAAGAAGCTCCTGACTTACCGTGAACTTCAGTTACTCCTCTGAAGCGAGGTGGCAGCCAAGTACCCCTGCTCCCCACTAATAAACACTTAGTCCTTGCTGCTCTCTTCCATTTAACTGTGGACCTCAAGCATCTTAAAGGAAAACTCTCAGCTTTAATCCTATGTTCAATTCTCATGTGGAGGGTGGGAATAGGTCAAGGTTAGCAGTCAGGTGCTTGATAAATGGGGAAAGTGGGTAATTTATTTAAATTCTTGTGCCTCTATTTCCTTTGCTCACAGAACAGGAGATAATAATACTTACAGCACAGGTTGTGAATCAGACCACACAGGTACAGGTACCACACCCAGTGCATTGCCTGGCAAGGAGTAAACGTCCAATATGCTTTCATTTTTCCTCCCTAAATCTGGTCAGTTCACTACCTCAGCTCTGACCACCATGTCCCCATACTTTCCCAGAGATTCCTCTCCTTCCTATCCTTTTGCATTTCCCTGCCATGTAGATGCCACCAGTCTGGCTCCTACATCGGGCTCTCTTTACCTCTCCTGCTAACCCTTTCCCTTCCTGCCTCTCCAACTGGATGTAGTGGAGTTAGTTTGATATCCTGGGTCTAGTCCCAGCTTTGTCTGTGATGACTTGTACAGTTAGGGGGGGAGCTAAATCCCTTGACCTCTCCAGGCTTCCTCATCTGAATTCATTCACTGGGCAATAAATAAATAAGGCCAAATTCATTCACTCGTTCAACAAATTCAACACATATTTATTGAGTGCCTACTATGAGCCAGGCCCTGGGTATAGACCCTTGACTAAGACAGGTATCTATCTGCCTGCCTTCGCGGAATAAACGAAGAAAGAAGAAAACAGCTGTGATTTCAAGGAATGGTACTGCGCACACTCTGCTGGAAATAGAACAAGGCACAGTAATGGAGAGAGCCCTGATGGGGCCTCTTTGGTTGGGGTGATGTTTCAGCTAGAGGGAGAGCAAAAACCCAGGCTCTCAGATGGCAACACCCTAAGCGCTAAACAATTTTTGATCCCGGTCTCTCCCCAGCTTGAATACGTCTAGCCATTCCTTGACTACAATGTTATGTTAAAACTTGTTTGATTGTTTTGGAGGCCTTCCTCTCTCTGACCCAAATCTACCTTCCACCTTGTATAGAAAGATCCCAGGTCAAGTCTAAATGGAATCAGATATGTCTAGGCATGTCTGTCAACAGGGTAGCACACCCTGGCATGGGCCTGTTTGCATAAGGAATGAGGAGCCTCAGGGAGAAAGCTCCCTCTGATCAAAGGACTGGCCTGCCCTGTGATCCTGACAGTCATAGATCTTATCCCTCCCAGGCTCCAGAGAGACAGGCAGTTCTGTCACTAGAGGACCTCCCCACCCAGTCCAGACCTTTCCTAGCCCCATTCCTGGGGGTGGGGGTGGTGAGCCCTGGGATCCAAGCAGCTTCCTTAGGATCTTTGTATAGAGCAACCCAGAGGGGAGACAGGCTCCTCCCCGACTTTGCCAGGGTCTCTGGGCAGCTTGCCTTCCTGGAGGGCCTCCCATCAGAGAAGTGACTTCCCAATGGCACACAGAATGGTCAAGACTTAAGGTGGTTCCAAGTGAGCAGGTGGGGGCAACAGCCAAGGAATCTAGAGTTACTCTAGGTATTGGGGGGGTGGTGGCACCCCCTGTTGGTCAGGATCTGGGTAGGAAACACAGAGTCCTCTCAAAGGGATGGCTGATGGAATTTTAAATGGATCTTTTATGGGGATGTGGGCAGGGTTAAGGAAAACCATTAAGAGAGGGGAGCAGTACTCCAGGGCTAGAATGGGAGAAACTGTAGGCCTGAAAGGGAAAAGGGAAGAAGTGGTCACTGGCACCAATGGGCCAGAGCTGGAGCTGTAGAAAGCCACAGAACAGGAACTGTGACCTTAGGTAAAAAAGCACAGCCATTGAGAAGCTGTGGCCCAGCACAAAGGGGGCCACCTTTCAATTCCCTGCCAGTGCCTAGCATTGGCCAAAACCAATCAGAAGTCAAAGGGCAAGGAAGTGTGGTCAAGGCAGGCCACTGAAGTCAGCCTCAAGGACACAGGACAGGCTGGAGAAGAACGAAGAGAGAACTAAAGGGACACAAAATAGTCAGCACACCCCTTTGGCCCTTAACACCCACAGGCTGATGAGGCCCAAGGACATTGGCATTGTATGAATTTCCCCTGCACCTCCCCCACAAACGCTGTATCTCAGGAACAGGGCTGACTATCCCTGAGCTCCTGTTCAGAACACAGGGCTCACAGTCAAAGGCTTGTGTTCAAACCCCAGCTCTGTCACTATATTGGTTTCCTACAGGTGTCTTTACCAGTTATCACAAGTGGGTGGCCTAAAACAACAGAAGTGCATTCTCTCACAGTTCTGGAAGCTGGAGGTCCAAAACCAAAACCTATAAAACTAGTCTACGCATTAGTGCATGAATGGACAAACTATTCAGTGAACAGACCAAAAATTTAGAAAAGCAGAACATCCACACCCTGGAATTTAGTATTCTGACAAAAGCCCTTCAGTCAACACATACTTTTCCATAAATGATCTTGGGACAATGGGGAGCTTTTTGAGATAAAATAAATAGCCACACCTCACCCCCTACACCAGAACAAATTCTTGAAGGATCAAAAAGTTAAGTATCAAGAATGAAATTATAAAAATACGACAGCAAACCATGGGAGAGCATGTTTTACTCTCACACTGGAAGAGAAAGGCCTTTCAAAGGACAGTACCGTATCAGAAGTCACTTAACAGGTGTTCACAGATGCCACTGCACCGGCACCGCTCTCGAACACTAGAGTGACCTGTACCTCTCCGAACTCTGGCCGAAGAAGGAGGGGAAGTAAGTGAGGAGGTCTCTGGGTCATCGCTCAAATGGAGGGTGGTAAAGCACCAAGGAAGCAACTGGTAAAAAAGCCTCTTGCAAGGTGCGCCCTCTTCTGGAGGGGTGAAGAAACCTCATCGTTGCAGGCCCAGTACCATGGCACTCTGTGAAATGAGACATGATCAGAAGTCCGCTGAACTTATGATTTGCAAACTTCCCTTGCAACACCTGGTGTGAGAAATTGCTCAGGACTTCAAAACAGATCTGCGCCTCCAGAGAGCAGCTACTGGTGCTTTGCAGGAGGCATGTGGGGCCTATCAGTAGCCTGAGTGCTGTCCATGGCAAACACATAGCAATTATGCCAAAGGACATCCAGCTAGTACACCGCATACAGGAGAATGCGCTTAAGAACCTATTATGATGGGAAACATTTCAATTTAAAAAAAAAATTCTCTTCTTCCTGTTATTGTTAGTTCTGAACATTATATATTTTTTCCCATGGGGTCAAAGAGTAACTAAGTGTATGACTGCAAGTGGAAAATAGGGGACAGACATCAGGTATGGGCAGTTTTTCCCTTTTCATTTGTGTGTGGATTTTTAAAAATATAAATGTAGGGACAAAAAGCATTAATGCCAGTCAAAATGTTTCAGTAAACAAGTTTCAGCAGTTCAACTTTATAACAATTATAAATAAACCTGTTAAATTTTTCTGGACAATGCCAGCATTTGGACTTTTTTTTTTTTTTTTGACAAGCTTAATTCGCTTTATTTTCCTTGTATAAAATTATGTGGTGGCCATGGCTGGAGCCTGCCCTGTGCCCTGGGTCCTCTGCACAGACACTCTGGGGATGGTCTTGACTAGGTGGTCAGTGAATTCCTGTGGGGAGATCTAGTAAACACAGTCTCTTGCCAGAGGTCAGGGGTGAGAGAGCTGTTGGTCTCAGAGCCGGCATCAAAGGTGGCCTTGGTGAAGTTGCCCAGAGTGGCGGTGCAGCTCCGGGCTGAGGTATAGCAGTCATCAATACCGGCCATCAGCAGCAGCTTCTTGGGCACAGGAGCTGAGATGATGCCAGTGCCCCTGGAGTTTGGGGTGAAGCACACCAGTACAGACACACAGCACCTGGTCACCTTCCAAGGGACGATGTGGGGCTTGCTGATTTTGTTCCCCCAGCAGCCTCACTGCACAAGGACAATAGAGAGCTTGGCCAGGGTGACGGCTCCACGGATGGCAGTGGCTGCTTCCTCTGAGCACTTAACACCCAGACCAGCATGTCCATTGTAGTCCCCAAAGGCGACAAATGCCTTGAACCAGGTCTTCTGGCCTGCACGTGTCTGCTTTTGCATGGGCATAATCTTCAGAACCTCATCCTTGAGGGATGCCCCCAAGAAAAAGTCAAGGATCTCAGATTCTTGATGGGTGGAGAAAAGAGATAGATCTCCTCCAGGGACTTGATCTTCATGTCCTTGCCTAGGCGGCCCAGTGTGGTACCAGGGATCCACTTCTTGTCATTGGCCTTGCCTTCATGAGCTTCATTGCCTCAGCCCAACCTTGACCTCAACCCCCACCCCAGCCAAGACCTCAGTGCCAGATGCCACTGCCAAATTCTCCACAGAAGCTGCCACAGCCTGCAGCCCAGAGCCCCTGGGGCCTCCCCCCAACACTGGCATCATCCACCATTCGGTGTTTCCTTGGAAAAGAAGCTGGATTTTTTAAAAAACAAGTAAATTTCTTATTGATGGCAAAAAAAAAAATGCTTCATACTTTCAGTTATATAAATATGAAATTTTTCCCCATGAGAAAATTAACACCATAAACAGTCAGTTAACAAATGAAAAGCTAGCAAAATATATTTGTCAATTATAACACAGACCAAGGGCCAATTTCCTTAATATTGAAACAGTTCTTACAAATCAATAAGAAAAAGATTAACTCAATAGAAAAATGGACAAAGTATATAAACAGTGCACAGAAAAGAAAATATAAGTAGCTCTTAAATGTATGGAAAGAGGACTTCTGGCCAAGATGGAGGCATAGGTAGACACACTGTGCCTCCTCGCAGAACCAAAAGAAGAACAATAACAAATTTAAAAACAAAAAACGACCAAAACTGACAGAAAATCAAACTGTATGGAAGTCTGACAGCCAAGGAGTTAAAGAAGAAACATTCATCCAGACCAGTAGGAGGGGCAGAGACAGGCAGCTGGGCGGAGAGGACTCGCGGCAAGGCAGCAGCTGGAGGACCTAGCAAGGTGGCAGATTGTGCACTGGGTGGTCCCACATTCGCGTGTGGATAAACTGGGAGGAACAACTGGGGAGCAAGACAGACCATGCAACCCAGGGTCCCAGTGCGAGAAAATAAAGCCTAAAACCTCTGATTGAAAACACCTGCGGGGGCTGAGACGGCAGTAGGAGAAACTCCCAGCTTCACTGGAGAGTTTGTTGGAGAGACCCACAGGGTCCTAGAATGTACACAAGCCCACCCACCCAGGAATCAACACCAGAAGGGCCCAATTTGCTTGTGGGTAGTGGGGGAATGAAAACCAGCAGACAGTGAAGCAAGCGACACTGTTCCCTCTCTGACCCCTCTTTCACATACAGTGTCACAATGAAGTCACATGGGTTGCCCCACCCTGGTGAACACCTAAAGCTCCAACCCTTACTACGACATAACAGGTGCACCAAGACAGACAAAAAAAAAAAAAAAATGGCCCAAATGAAAGAACAGATCAAAGCTCCAGAAAAAATACAACTAAGGGAAGAAGAGATAGCCAACCAACCTATCAGATGCACAGTTCAAAACACTAGTAATCAGGATGCTCACAGACTTGGTTGAATATGGATGCAAATTAGATGAAAAAAATGAGGATATGAAAAGTGAAATGAAGGAAAATGTACAGGGAACCAACAGTGATGGGAAGGAAACCAGGACTCAAATCAACAATGTGGACCAGAAGGAAGAAAGAAACATTCAACCAGAACAGAATGAAGAAACAAGAATTCAAAAAAATGAGGAGAGGCTTAGGACTCTCCAGGACATCTTTAAACGTTCCAACATCTGAATCATAAGGGTGCCAGAAGGAGAAGAGGAAGAGAAAGAAATTGAAAATTTATTTGAACAAATAATGAAGGAGAACTTCCCTAATTTGGCAAAGGAAATAGACTTCCAGGAAGTCCAGGAAGCTCAGAGTCCCAAAGAAGTTGGACCCAAGGAGGTACACACCAAGGCACATCATAATTACATTACCCAAGATTAAAGAGAAGGAGAGAATCTTAAAAGCAAGAGAAAAGGAGACAGTAACCTACCAAGGAGTTCCCATAGGACTGTCAGCTGATTTCTCAAAATAAACCTTGCAGGCAAGAAGGGGCTGGAGAGAAGTATTCCAAGTCATGAAAGGCAAGGACCTACATCCGAGGTTACTCTATCCAGCAAAGCCATCCTTTAGAATGGAAGGGCAGATGAAGTGCTTCCCAGATAAGGTCAAGTTCAAGGAGTTCATCATCACCAAGCCCTTATTATATGAAATGTTAAAGGGACTTATCTAAGAAAAAGAAGATAAAAAAATATGAACAGTAAAATGGCAACAAACTCACAGTAACAACTGAACCTAAAACAAAAACAAACGAAGAAAACAACTAGAACAGGAACAGAATCACAGAAATGGAGATCACATGGAGGGTTATCAACAGGGGAGTGGGTGGGGAGAGAGGGGGAAAAGGTACAGGGAATAAGAAGCATAAATAGTAGGTAGAAGATAGACAGGGGGAGGTTAAGAATAGTATAGGAAATGTAGAAGCCAAAGAACTTATATGTACGACCCATGGACATGAACTAAAGAGGGGGAATGTAGGTGGGAGGGGGTGTGCAGGGTGGAGGGAGGAAAAGGGGAGAAAAATTGGACAACTGTAATAGCATAATCAATAAAATATATTTTAAAAAATAAAATAAAATATTTGCATAAAAAAAACATATGGAAAGATGCTGCTCTTCACCATTAACGAGAGAAATGCAAATGAAAACTACAGCAAGCTGGCATTTTTCACCTGCACAGGAAGGAGAGTCAGCAGTGTGCTAACACACAGGGTTGACCACTCTCACACCCTGCTGGCTGGCCTTCAAGGACAGCACATGGCAATACCCATCAAAAACCCAACTGGGTATACTCTGAGACCCAGCAATGGCACTACAAGAATGTATTTTACAAATATATTCTCACAGATGCTTTAAAAAATATGAGCAAGCCTATGCTTTGCAGCACTTTTTGTTATGGCAGCTTGAAATAATCGGTGTGGGTGTTCATACAACGGAATACTGGCATTAAAAAAATGGGGGTAGAATTGGGCTCCTCTATCTGTCCAAGGATGAAACTATATCCAAGACACACAAAGGTGAACTTTATAAAGACAAGTGCTAGGGCAGGAGTGCTGGGGGGACCATCCAACTGCTGCTGTCCCGGTGTGCTGGCCACACCCCCACCCAGAGGCACATTTACCTTGTCCCTAAGGAAGCCGAGGCTTTGTGGCCTACCCTCACATAGGCCTACCAAAGCCAGCTGTTTACACAGTCCTGTGATCCTATCAAATTTGCAAGAGAGATCTTAACCCCATTGGTTAAGATCATGGTGCCTTTCCCTTCAGACTTCCCTCTGTCACACTTCCCCTTGTCTCAGGTGACATTGGAGCAGCCAAGGGCATTTTGGGGATCTGACTAAGGGGGGTGTGGGTTGCAGACACATGACTTAGAGTTTTCGTGGGATGGATCTACGGGACTCACAGTAACTTCCATACAGACTTAAGTAATTGTTTGCTGTGCCTGAGCGGAGACGTCCCCCAGAACTACTCCTACTGCCTGTGCCCTGTGCACCTCGTCTGAGGTGGCCACGCAAACTGGACATTAAGCAGTTAGTTGTCATCTTAAAACATCACGCTATCTTTTCTGAATTTTAAAGTGTTTGTGTTATTTATGTTCTTTAAAATGTGTCATTTAGTTTGATTCTTCTGTTTTGTACCAAAAATTAAAAGCAAAACGCAGAATACCTTGCTAACCTCCGTCTTTAGGGGAAAAAGAAAAAAGGAATAGCCCTCTGATTGGCTTAGCTCTCGGGAGCCCAGGTAGCCTGACACTAGCTGCCCTGTTTGAACCCCCCAAAGAGAAGCTTTTGTTAGTGGGAAACACATGTCCTCTACTCCATAAGGGCCCTTTGTTCCCCCTACAGAGTCCCCAAAGGCAGAGTTCCTCATAATTAACTATTTCCCTGTGTTTTTTGTATTTACCTAAGTGGTTCGCTCTCTGTCTCTCCTCAATCACATTACAAATTAACCGGCTGACTCCACTGTTTCACTGTTGGCAAACTTTCGGGGGACAACGCTGGTGCTGGCGCTTCAGTAGGACAAATTCCTAGAAACGAAATTGCTGCTTTAAAGGCTGTGCGTGCTTAGATTGCTCTCCAGAATTATGGTGCACCCAGGCTGTTAAAAATTACGTGGCCAATAAAAATAATGAGGTAGATGATTTATCAATTCCTTAAAGTGAGGGAGCAGGGCTCAGGCTAGAAAACAAGACACAGCATGAATTTAAAACTAGGGTGGGTAGAGGGGGGTAGGGATGTGGGACAAGACTTCCACTGCCGCTTGCCACTTCTTAGTGCTTTACATTTTTTTAACATTTTAAAATATTTTTAATAAGCAGGTACTGCCTTTATAACTTTTTAATATTAATAGGAGGAGGGTAGACTTATTCTTATACAAATATATCAATACCTAAGGAGGAAATTCTTCCTTCCGTTATTAAGAATGTTCCAATTGGCGTGAAGGGGCTATCCACATGTCTCCAGAGCTCATTTCTGAAGGGTTGTTCCTAGGACTTCAGGGTTACTGTTTATCTTGGCTTGAGCTAGCAAAGAGAGCCTCTGTCCCTGACATCACACCAGGCATGCTGCTTTCTACCTTGCTTCTGTCCTGGCAATACTTCCAGCCCTTCCTACAAAAAGCCTGGGGTATGGCTCATGGGGATCTACTCCTGGCTTCCCAGGGACATCAGAGAACACGGGTGGCTCCCACAGTCACCTCGTATTTACTGCCTTGAAACACGGACGCACTCTGGAAAATTGTCGCACAAAACCAAGGACGAGGTTTCAAAGCTCCAGTGGTGCTGAGCCGGGGCTTCGAGGCTGGCTGTGGGGGCACTTGGATTCAGTGGCTGTGGAAGGCGAGAGGTGTGGGGTGGGGCAGTGAGCAAGGTGTGTGCTGGGGCATATTCAGACTTGCCTGGAAGCCACCGAGAGGAGGGGGCCGGGCAAAGCTGGTCAGAGAGGGGCTCCGGAGGTCAGAGGCCATCATAAGTCAAGCAAAACAGGGCAGGCAGTGGAGAACTTGGGGAAGGAGCATCTCTAACAAGTGTGGTGGTCAGAGCCTCTCCCAAGCTCTAGCCCTCCTCCTGCTCTGTCACCTCTCTCACCTAATCAATCATCCAGTCTTACAGACTGTCAGGGTAGACTCCTCTTTCCTCCGTGGGTAAGTACTGAGTGCCTGCCCCATGCCAAACTCTGTTCTAGGTGCTGGAGATACACCAGTGATCACGGTCCCTGCTTTCCTGGAGCCTGTGCCTGGAGCTGAGCAGGGCTTGGCGTAACCCCATCATTGTAATCGTTCTGAATGCTTTGAAGGAAAAGGAATGCTGTAGGTCTCGCAGCTAAAAACAATGAACTGTTTACCTGTATTTTCTATATTTACCTCCGAAACCACTACCTTCCTCTTTTTTCCCCTGTACACTTAGACTTTATTTTTAGAGCAGTTTTGGGTTCTTAGCAAGTGTGAGTGGAAAGGACAGAGTTCCCATATGCCCCTTCCCTCCACGCATGCAGAGCCTCGTTCACGATCAACATCCAGCACCAGCACGCTGCTTTTGTTACGGTGGTTTACATCAGGGTCCTTCTTTCTTGTTTTGTCGTTGTTGTTGTTTGGTTGGGGTTTTTTGTTTGTTTTTGGTGCTTTACTGTAACACTGCATTAACACTGAAACTCACAGCTCCCGGCAGGAGTGAGCCTACAGTGTCTAAGAGGGAACTGACCGCTTAGATTAGTGTTTTGCACAAGCCATTCGCTCCCTGCTTTGTCTTATTTTACCCATGAATGTGTCCTTATCTTCTGAGATGTCTTTGCTTCAGAAGCCACAGGCACCACCCTGGCTTCAGAAGCCCGACGCCCGGTTAATTGAAGAACACCACTGTCCCGGTGGCATAAGCTGGCTCACACAGCTCCTCAGTAACTCCTGAGCAGCAGTTTCCCAACATTACTATCCATGGAACCCATTCGACGGTGGCAGTTGAGCACAATGATTAAAAAGGTAGACTCTGATATCTGGAGCCCAGGGACTGTGTCCCAGGTCTAAGAATCCCAGCTTCCTCGTGTGCAAAGAGGTTAATAATACTACCTAGTCAACGAGGTGGGAAACTGGGGGCATTAAATGAGATAAAGTATATAAAGTGCTTACTAGATGTATAATAAACATTTATAATCATTAGTGCCTAGTGTTGTTATTGTTCAAGGGAAATATATTTTTTTAAGATTTTATTCATTTATTTTTAGAGAGAGGGGGAGGGAGAGAGAAAGAGAGGGAGAGAAACATCAGTGTGAGGCCACCTCCCACGTGGCCCCTGCTGGGGACCAGCCCACAACCCAGGCATGCACCCTGACCTGGAATCAAACCAGCGACCCCTTGGTTCACAGTCTGGCGCTCAATGCACTGAGCCACACCAGCCAGGGCCAAAGGAAATATTAAAGGGAGTCCAAGGTATGAGCTATAAAATCAGTTGATATGATTTGAACACCTGGTTCTACCAGCTCACAGGTCCGTCTGACTTCGCAGCCCTGACTGCCACTGCCCACCCCAAAACTCACTGCTCACCTTTATCACCGTCTGACCATGCTGATCCCTTACTTTGCACCAGCGTGTCATGCAATCTCTGAATTTCTGTCCAGGCTGTTCTTTCACTTCCTCTTGCCCATCTAAACCCTACCACAGTCGGAGGTCTCAGTCAAACACTACTTCCCACTTTCTGTTGAAGCCTCTCTTGGCCGTTCTAACCTCTTCTCCGATCAAATAGTATTCACTGTCTTCACCAGCTGTCCTCAACCTTTCCCTTCTTGTTCCTCCTCCTCACAACCTGGAGAATTCACATGGCAGATACACTCTCTGAGTATGACCACAGTTGTGCAAAGTTCTAGTTCTAATGCTGCTGGGCTCTCACGCAACAAAGTGTACTAGATCGCAGTCAGTGTGGTGACATAGAGGCATACGTTTCAAGATGCTCTGTTTCATCTAGAAGAACCATTCACTAGTGCAGTGGGTCAAATAGTGAGCCCCCAACATTCGTGTTCACCTAGAGCCTCAGACTGTGACGTTATTTGGAAATTGAGTCTTTGTAGATGCAATTGATTGAGATGAGGTCATACTGGATTAGAGTGGGCTCTGAATCCAATAATGACCAGTGTCCTTATAAGAGGAGAAGACAGAAAGACACAGAGCAGAAGAAGACCATGTGAAGGTGGAGACAGAGATTGCAGTGATGCAGGAGAAGGATAAGCCAAGGATGGCCGGGAGCCATCAGAAGCTGGAAGAGGCAAGGAAGCATTCTCTCCTGCATCCTGCAGAGAGAGCATAGCCCCGCTGACACCTTGATTTTGGACTTCTGGCCTCTAGACTCTGAAAGAATAAATTTCTGTTGTTTTAAGCCACCCAGTTTGCGGTAATTTTTATAGCAGTTCAAGGGAACTAACGTCACCGCACAGGAGCAAGTGGTTGAGTGATGTCTAGGACACATTTGTCCTCATCATATTCTGTCCTCCACGGTTCTCACCAGAAACGCTAAAAGACAGCAGTCACAGACAGTGGTCACAGACAGTGGTCAGGCAGGAGGTCTGCTGGTTGAGCAGAGCCTGAGATAAGCAGCAGAGAGTGATGGGGACTCTGAGAAGCGGGAGAGGCAATGTCCAGTCTCAGTAGGCCAGTAGTAACTCAGCTCTAGCAACTTGTTGCCAAATCTCCCCATTTTTCAAGAAAAAAATAGTAAACCTGAACTTTTACGTGAAATAGAATTTTGTGTTTATGTTAGCAACTGCGGTAGATTGCAAAACATAACCTCAAATTCCTCTCCGTCTATATGCACACCCTTTGCAACGTGACCTTGCCGCTCCTCCCATCAGAGGGTGAGTCTGGCCTGGCCTTGTGTCTTGTGTTGACCAATAGGATGCAGTGTGGGTAACACTTGCAACATGGAGCCAAGACCTCAAGAGACCTTGGGAGTTTGGTTTTCACCCTCTTGGAAGTCTCTGCCATCATGTAACAGAGCCCAGTATCATCTGAGGAGGGTGAGAACCCACCTGGAAAGAAGCCATGTGGTCAGAGAGAAGCCAAGTTATCCCAGACTTTCTAGCAGTCCCAACTGAGGGCTCAGATGGGAGTGAGCCCCTCTAGGACCAACTAGCTGAACTGACCACTGAATGCAACCATGTGTGTGTGCCCAGGTGAGACCAGCAAAAGAACCACCAGGGTAAACGACAGAATCATAAGGAAAAGTAAATCATTGTTGTTTTAAGCCACTAAATTGGGGTGGTTTGTTACACAGCAAGAGATAACAGGCAGAAATTATTAAAGCACCATGCCCACCAAACACCTCAAGTTACTAGCTAGTGATCTCTTAACTGTGAACTCCTGGAGGACAGGAGTTGTATCTTATTGATCTTGGTATCCTCAGTGCCTACCATTGCCTGGTACTTACTACTTATCAATTCCTTTGGGAACAAACGAATGTGGCTGGATGAGGAACTCCTCCTGCACGGCTGCAGCCTCCACGAGGGCGGGTCTTTGCCGTACACGCCTTTTTCCTCCCAGTGGAGACCAGCGGTCTCCCTGCAGTTACATATTTCTCTTTTTTAAGTTTGATAAATAATGAATTAGTAGAGCAAATTGCATAATAGAATAGAATTTTGGGTGGCTGATGAACAATTAAGCCAACAAGAATTTTGGTGATCGTGTGTCACATCTTGGGAGAGCAAGAAAAGGTCGCCCTGTCCAACTACAACCTCAAAGAAACGACAGGAGGGAGTCTTGACGGAGGCCGGAAGCGGAGTGCAGCCAGACCCACCTAGCTGGGAAACGCCCAAACCAGGAGAGACTGTGGTCAGTAGCCAGTGGGGTGCTAAGTTAGGAAGTGCTAGAATTTTCAGGACAGAGAAAATAATACGAAAACAGCCTGAAATGGAATTGAAACTTAATCCCCCCCTGCCTTGCAAAAACCTTTTGTGCTCTACATAGTCACTCACATGAGGGGAAATGAAGCGTTTCAGCACCTGGTGGAATCCATGTGCTTTGTCTGCATGGCCAGGGTCTGGGGCTGGCCAGGCACCAGGCAGGTCAAAGCCTTGCCTACTTTCTTCCTCAGCCTTCTGCCACTAGGGGGACAAGGAATGAAGAAGACTTCTCTCTTAAAAAAAAAAAGAAGAAGAAGAAGAAGAAGGAGGAGGAGGAGGAGGAGGAGGAGGAGGAGGAAGGAAGAAGAAGAAGGAAGAAGGAAGAAGGAAGAAGGAAGAAGGAAGAAGGAAGAAGGAAGAAGGAAGAAGAAGAAGAAGAAGAAGAAGAAGAAGAAGAAGAAGAAGAAGAAGAAAAGCCCTGGCTGGTGTAGCTCAGTGGATTGAGCACGAGCCTGAGAACCAAAGGGTCACTGGTTCGATTCCCAGTCAGGGCACATGCCTGGGTTGTGGGCCAGGTCACCAAGTGGGGACTCATGAGAGGCAACCACACATTAATGTTTCTCTCCCTCTGCTTCTCCCTCCCTTTCCCTCTCTCTAAAAAAAAAAAAAAATCTTTAAGAAAAAATAGAGGACAAGAAAGAAATTTAATAAAAAAAAATAAAGAAGACTTCTCTCTGAGGCTGAGTAACCTCCTTAAAGAATCTAAAGAATGGAGGGAAATGGGGCTCAGCTCCACTCCCCATATGTGCATACACCCAGCCCATATACCCCTTCCCCGCTTCACCTGTTCAGCCAGGGACTAGGGAGGTGGGACTTGGCCATCCTGTATTTTATCCAGCACCCCTGAGTGGGAGGGTCACCTTCTGCAGGCTCTTCTGCACACTGCACACTGACATAAACTCCTGGAGCGTTAGACTGGAAAGCATTTCAGGCACTGTTCGGACCTGTCCAACCCATGCATGTTACTACTTAAGAAGTAAGCAATTTCAAAATGGGACCGTGAATCCCAGGGCCTTTGATTGAAAGTCTGAAGTTCAGCCCTGGCCAGTGTGACTCTGTTGGTTGGAGCATTGTCCAATAACCAAAAGGCTGCAGGTTCAATTCCTGGTCAGGGCACATTCCTAGGTCCCAGGTTCAACCCCTGGTCCAGACCTTCACTATCTCCTGTCCCGGTGCACAGATGTTTCACTCTCTCCCGTCCTCTCTAAAAAGGCAATGAAAAAAGTCTGAAGTTCAATCTCTGGGTTGTCTGGCTGCCTCATTTGAAGGCAGCCCTAGATGTGTATGTTTTTCCTTTCTTAAAATTTCTTTTTCTTTTTTTTTTAAGATTTTATTTATTTATGTCCAGAGAGAGGAGAAGGGAGGAAGAAAGAGAGGGAGAGAAACACCAATGTGTGGTTGGTTGCCTCTTGTGTGTCCCCAACCAGAGACCCAGCCTGCAACCCAGGCATGTGCCCCGACTTGGAATCGAGCCGCTGACCCCTTCGATTGCAGGCTGGCACTCAATCCACTGAGCCACACCAGCCAGGGCTAAAATTTATTTTTCAGTCATAGTTGACATACAATATTATATTAGTTTCAAGTGTACATAACAATTAGACATTTTATATATCTTACCAAGCGATCACCTAGATAAGTCTAGTACCCATCCGACAGCATACATAATTGTAATATTATTGACTATATTCCCCATGCTGTACTTTACTAGATGTTTACTTTTAACTTGATTTTACCCATGAGATAAGGAACTGGTGGCAGTATAGTGGAAAAGGTCGCTGGACCTGGTGTTAGGAGATAGCCTTAGAATCACAGCTTTGTCCTCAGGAAGCTGTGTGACTCCAGTCACTTCTTAAGTCTCCTGTGCCTCAGTTTTCTCAGCTAAAAAATGGGGACAGTGATAGGAGCAACTTCTCAGGATTGTTGGGAGAGGCTTAAATGAGGCGAGCTACATAAAAGGCATGATGAAGAGCCAGGAGGTGAGCCCTCCCTAAATGTTCTGTACTTCAATTGCTGTGGCTCTTAAAAAGTATCTCCGAGCTTTGGATGGGGATTGCAGCAAACTCGGGGTGGAGACCGGTAAAGCGCTCCCCGGATATGCAGTTAAAAGCTGCAAACATGGCAGCTTGTATTAATTCACTCTAACTCTTTGTATCTGCGAAGAGTCGTTAAAAAAACACTGTCTCTGCTCTTTAGGACCTTTCAATCTAGTAGGGGAGACAGGGAAGTCTCCCTAAAGACACGGTTAACACGACGAATCTACCAGCACCGAGGGCCGAAAGACTGACGGTTCTGGGAAGGAGAGCCGGTCTTCTGAAGGTGGTCCGAGAAATGCGGAAGAGGAGCTGGATGTGAAGTTCGCACAGGAACAGGGGCAGGGCACCGATTGCTTTTCTAACCATTCTTCTATCGCCCTCCCACTCCACCCGCCACCTTGTTACTGCTGCCCCCTGGTGTCAGTCACCTTCCTAGCACTTCTGGGTGATAACCTCAGCACTGCTCACCCCAGGGCAGTATGGGAGGAGGGGTCACCACCCACCCCAAGGCACAGCCAAGCCAGACTTGAAGCTTGGCCAGGTCTCACTGGAAAGGAAGGGGCCTCTATTCTTTAGGATTTACAATGGGCCCTAAATCCAGTGACTGGTGTCTTAATAAGGGAAATCTGGTCACAGAGACACAGGGAAGAATTCCATGTAGTGACAGAGGCAGAGATTGAAACGATGCTTCTACAAGCCAAGGAACACCAAAGGCTGCCAGCCACCATCAGAAGCCAGGAGAGGGGACTGGAACAGACTCTCCGTCTGAAACTTCAGAAGGAACCGAGTCTGCCAACAACTGGATTTCAGACTTCTGGCCTCCCGAACCACGAGGAAGTAAGTTTCTATTGTTTGAAGCCACCCAGTCTGTGGCACTTTGTTATGACAACCCTAGGAAACAAGGACACTTGAAAAGGGCTAAAGGAATTAGAGGGACATTAAAGTGGAGTGCCACCTAGTCATAGAGCTGCCCCCGTTCCCCACCTGGGCCCCTGGCGTCCCGCCCTCCCAGTACCCTGCCTCCCTGCAGCGGAGGCCACTTGGATACACTCAGGCCTAACTCGATTCCTCAGGGTTCAGGCCCAGGAGAAAAAAGCATAGGAGGTGCCCCTTCTAACTCTGCCCAAGGCCTGAGTGACAAACCCACATTTCCTGACCTTGGATGCTCTTCATCTAGGATAACACTGACATTGGAAATAATCCCTTCTTCTAGAGAATGCCTTGTCCCTGCCCGCACGCCAAAAAGGGGCAGATCCAAAAGATTTTCTCAAAATATAGTCACCCACCATTGCTACAAGAGATACATAGACAGTGAGAAAGAACAAGTTCAGTGACCTTTCTATGAGGGCCCAAAGCCCCCAGCGTTTCCTGCATGGCACTGTTGTGTAACCGCCCGTTAATGCCTGAGTTCCGTGAGGGAACAAACCCTGTTTGTCTCACTCACGGCCGCATCCCCTGTAGCTAGCACAGAGGCTGGCACATTGCAGGCACTCAGTAAACATTTACAGCTGGCAGCCAGGGCCCCGTTTGGTGTTGGATGTGCTGGAGATCGCACAGACAGTTGGCTGAGCTGGGACTCCAGCCCAGGCCCTTTCCTGTTCCCTGTTAGGAAGGAATAGCTCGTCCCACTTAGCCGAGCAAAGTCGTCGGTCAAGCCCAGACTTCTCTTGCCTGAACGACCTGCAAAACCTTTCTTTATGGTCTCCCTGCCACTTTCTCTCCTCTCAGCTTCTAAAGCTTAAATCTCACACATGCACGCACATGCACAAACACACCTGTAGACCCTTTGACCAACCCAGTGAATGACTCCCTGTCGTTCACACTCCTTAGCATGGCCTGCTAAAGCATCCCAGCTCTGATTCCTTCCTACCGGTTTGGTCTTGACCTCATACACTTTAACCCACAGGCATGACCCCCTCTCTCATCCCTATCCCGTTTATCCAGAAAACTTCCTCTCCTCCTCAAAAACTCAATTCAAAATCACCTGCCTTTGTAAAATGTTCTTTGACCCTCCCTCTTGGGTTCAATCGCAGTGTTTCCATAGCAACGTTTCATTTCTGCCTCTCAGAGAGCTCAGACCAACCCCCCACCCACACACAGCCCCCAACAACTCCAGGCAAGAAGGTCTCTCCCACTAGTGAGTGGGTTGTTCGTTCCTCTGGGACAAGGCCCCAGTGTGATGCCCATGTCCTTCACGCCTAGCACAGGGTTTGGCACCGACCAGGGGCCCTGGAGGACTTTGTGGAGAGTTGGCTAACTGAGCAATCAGACACCAAGGCTACTAAAACCAGCTCCTAAAAAAAGCAGCCAAACCCCTATGCAAGTCCCACATCTGGGATTTCCAGGAAGTGCGAAAAATACTGCTTCTCCGAAGTTTAGGGCAACTTAGAAGGTCTGGCGGCAGGCTCCAAGGCACCACGGAGCCCGCTCCAAGCACAGCCCAAAATCCAGCTGGAAGGCTCCCCACTGAGCCCTCCTCAGGCATCTTGGAGACCCAGAGTTGCAACCAGAGACTCAGTAAGCTCTGGGGGCAGCTGCTCCCACACCAGGCTTCCAGGCTGTCCCTGGCACTATCCTCTACATCTAAGCAGCACAACAGAACCCGGTCAGGTAAGAGATAAGTCGTAATATCAGGAATGTTTGTTCCCTTCACTTCCCCAAACACACTTTCCAGGTGACCCTCCGCCCACCGCAGCCCAGACATCTGTGAGGGACAGGGAGCTGTGCCTGAACCTGGAGGGGGAAGAGTGTACACTTATTTGACAAATGACACTGGTTCTCAAACTTTCCTGTGCAGAAGAATCACCCAGAGTACTCTTTAAAAAGCAGCTACCTAGGCCTCTGCCCCACCCCCATCAGAATATAATCAAGAAGGTCAGGAGTTGCCTAGGAATCTACATTAAAAAACAAAGCAAAACAAAGCAAACCACCACCCCACTCCACCACCAACACCTAGTGACTCAAAGGGAAGTAATCCTCAGACCACATTTTGAAAAACCCTGGCCAAGAAAGTCTTTTCTGGCACCAGCTAAGACCCAGCACCCTTCTCCCCCAACCCCAGCCTCAGGGAGCTGGATGTCTGTGGGGATCCTGGGAGGCTGACCCACATCAGGATTCTAATGGGGAGAGGGGCTAGCCCTATGAAGCGAGGGCAGCGCAAGCGCCTTGCAGAGCATTCGCAGGCAAGCAGAGGTCAGCTCACCCCCAGGAGGAACTTCAGGGCACACGGATTGCATCACTACCAGCTCAAAGCCTACCGTCTAGTGCGAAAGCTCCCATCGTCACTGGATATTTCTAAGTTCCCTGGCCTGCGTACAAGGCCCCTCAGAATCCAGCCCATGCTTTCCCCTCCAGTCCCTCCTCAGGGCCCCCCACTTCCAGAACTTAACCTTTTCCACCCACATCGTGCAGAACCTCTCTTGAGCCTTCAAGTGTGGCAAGCCCTCCCCATCTGTCAACCTTCCCTGTTTGCCTCTCCTCCAGGACCTGGCCCCTTCTGGCATCTCTTCCTGGCCTGCCTTTCCCTGCTCTTGGGCTGGTCGGTTCCGACATGCTGCAGGTCTCAATCTAGAAGTCACCTCGGAAGTTCCCTCTAGCCCCCCACAGCTGGACGGATTACCCCTGCTCTCTGCTCCTTGTACTCTCTGTAATAAATTTGTTCCCTGCCCCGCTAAGACCTGACATACTAGAAGAAATACATACTGAGTTGAACTGTTGAGTTGTAATGAGATGTTGACTTACTGTTGCCTCATGAGGCTAAGAGACCCTCCAGGACCCATTGGCTGCACTCAGTAGCTGCTTGATCAGTGCCTGGCAATGAATGAATGGCAGTACCCTGGCCGAAAATGAAATCATCTACCTTGGGAGGCAGTCCCCTTCACTACAGCTCTTTATTCACAGGAGCTGACCTACCTACCCCTTGTTAGGGGTTTTGGGGTAGGGAGGCAGAGTGGGGGAGTCGAAGAATGCTGGATATAACACGTGTGTCCCAGGGCCTCTCCTGACGTGGAAATTACAGGGCAACGACTCTGGTCCCTACTGGAGGGCGCCTCTGAAAAGCCTCCAAGGCCCCAAGAGCTGACCACTTGATGTCAGTTTGGTTCACAGCAGTTTATATTCAGGAAGAGAAAGGAAATTCCTTATTACTGAGGGTTGTCCTCTTGTTCTCCATTCCAGAGCCAGCTTCTCTCATGCCCACCCTTGAACACATGGGTTCTTGCCAGACCTGCATGGACCCACCAAACATAGAGAGGCTCCACCAGCATGGAGGTGAGGCCAGTTTCCCAAGTACCGATGCCCTGAATACATTTTGGGTATGGCCCCCAGCAGCCAGGTCTAGCCAACTCAGGCTAGTGGTACTCAGTGCCCACCCTGTGCCAGGCTCCATGGAGCAGAACTGACAAGGTCTGACTTGCCCCAATCCACTAGGGACTTGGCCCCGTAGGCTCTCAAGGCAGGGAAGAAACCAGGTGTTCAACATGGGCCTGTCAGTGGTGATATGGGGACATATATGCAGGACAGGCCCGGAGCTCATACAGTGCACTGGGCCCCGGGGCAGGTGGCACTCAGAGCTGCTACAGAGGCTGCTCGGCTTCCTGCAGTCTACCTCCAAAGCACAGATCTTTCCAGAATGTTTTCACAGTCCCCAAGAATCCAGACTGTGGGTAGACTCATGCCAGCCCTCCCTCACCCCTAACCCTACTCCAGGGAGATAAGCTTCAGGGGCCTGAGCCTGATGAATCGGAGTGTCTGGGGGTGGGCTGGGGGCAGGAGCCCAGGCATACAGAGTTCAACCTGTTTCTGACTAGCTTTGTGACTTTGGGCAAACCTCTTCCTTCTCTGAGCCTTAGATTCCTCCCTGGTAAATGAGAGAGAAGGTCTAGACTGGAGTTTCCTGACCTTGGCTGTGAATCAGAATCATCTGAGTGGTAGCAAGAGAAAGAAACTTGAAAAATACATATTCCTGGGCCCCGTCCCAAAGACCCTACAGGCATCTGCATCCCAGGAAAAAGAGGCCTACTGAAGTTCTAGCCCCAGCCTTGACCCAGCTGGGGAGCCTCTGAGGCCCCTTCAAATCCTCCCGAAGCCCCTACTCTGAGAAACTCCTTGGGACACAGTGGTCCCAGCTACATCCCCCCTCTTTCCATCCTCTAAGCCATCTCAGGCCAGGATAAGCTGCACCTCCTCTCTCTCCAAAGAGTTCTGGAGCCTGAATCAGCACTCATCAGTGAGCGGTTTATTACCCAGCGACTGTCCCCAGGCTCCCGGCACCAGGGCCTGTACACAGTCCAGACAAGGCAGCCTTCACTCCCCTGGCCTCCTTCAGTCTCCACCCACTCCAGGCCTCCCTGCTCTCCCTCCCCAGCCCTCCCTGGCAGCACCAGGCCCAGGGGGCCACATCTTAGCTAGGGGAGGGGAAGGAGGGCAGGGGAAAAAAGGCAAAAGCTGGGGAGAAAAGAACCAGATTGGCCCCAAGCTTCTGGAACCACCACCCCAGGGTGAAAGGAAAGTGGGCAAGGCTGGAGGGGCCTCGGAGGCACGGGTTGCCAGGCGACGGTTCAGGCAGGAGGCTCTTCTCCAGGAGGCGCAGGGAAGCCACTCAGGTCTCGACCAATGATCTCACTCACTGTAAAGGAGGGACAATTGAGAGACTAGGCCAGGTAGGGGCAGGTCCCCTCCTTTTCCAGAGACCCTCAATCCATTCAAGGCAGGCCTCAGTCTAGCATGCCTCTAGGCTCCTCCTTCACTGGGCCTCAGTTTCCCCAAGGCGTCCTGACACCTGCTCGGGGGTCAAGTCTTTTTCAACCCTATCCATGTGGGCTCCCAGGCCCCTCCCGCCCTTCCCTGCTGGCTCAGCAGCCTGCAGCATCAGGACAATTGCTGTCAGCAGGGCCAGTGACGGCTGCAGTCAGTGGGAGGAAGAGGGAAAATACGAGGGCTCCTCATCAGCAATGCTGACCACGGGCACCGTGTGTAGGGGAAGTTGAGGCAAGGGCGAGCACACTTGACCGGGACCTCAGCGGCTGCTCCTCTCTGAAATTCAGTGTCTGAATCTGCAAACGGGGGAGTTGGATCGAATAATCTTCAAAGTCCTTCTAGCTTGAGATTTTGTGATTACGGAGAAGGGTTGGGGCAGAAACTCCATGAACTCTTCAGAATTAAGTTAAATGGGTTCACGGGGCTACATGCGCCAAGAAGGTGCCTCTGAGACCCTCTGACTGGCCCCGAGGGACCAAGGACGCCCAGTTTCTGGGAAGCCAAGCTCTAACCCTCAGCAAACATGCAGGGCAGTCTCTCACACGCACTCACACTTGCAGCCCCCAGTGCCACACCCACCTTCCTCCAGCGTGACACCCTGGATAGGCACACTGTCTCGGAAGCCGCTGCCGTAGCCACCCCTGGATTTCTCCTGCTCCGGAGTCCCCTCCCCAGGGCAATAGCTTGGCCCTACCTCATTGTACCCCTCAGCAGATGAGGGATGAACACCACTCTGGGGAGGGAAGGGGCCTTCCAGAGGTGGGGAGGAAGGCAGTGGAGGCCGGAAAGGGGCTGGGGGAGGGAATGGCAGCCCCAGGGGAAAAGGGGAGCCCCGTCCCCCATAGGGGTCACTAGGGAAAGGTCGAGGAAGGAAGGAGACTGGAGGTGGGCGGGCACAACCTGTGGAACCCCCAGTCTCAGGGAACATCCGAAGCCCGGGTCTGTATGATGGTGGGGGCCCTGTTTGGGGGTACAGAGGGGGTGTGCCATAGCTGAAGCCTTCCGACAAGTAAGGAGGTTCATAAGCAGGGTCTTCATGGGAATAGGAGGGGTAGGGGGGCCTGGGTGGTGAGAAGTCCATGTCAGTGCCAAAGGGGGTGCCTGAGGCTGAAGGGAAGCCCCGGAGAGATGAATCGGGTAGGGGCTCCTCCTTGAAGATCACTGGGTGGGTGGGAAACAGGAGGACATGCTGTGAGAAGGCTTGTAAATTCCCCACTGCCCACCTTCCCATTTCCAGGTTTTCCCCATCCCTTGCCCCCTCCCAGTGGGGGCACAGCATCCCTCTGCCCTGAGCAACTCCCATGTCCCCCCACCCCACCATGAGCTATCCTGGAGCGCACCAGGTAGGAACTTGAAACTCTGGGTAGGGCTGCGTTTCCTGCGCCCATTGGAGACATAAAAGTAGACCTGGACGGGCCGGGACACCCGCTTGTTGCTGTACTCAGGGACAGTCAGGGTCAGTGTCACCTGGGAAGGAGCAGACGATGAGGCAGAGAGCTCTCAGGGACAAAGGCTCAGCCCAGCCCTTCCAAGGACCCGAACTCCACCTCCTGGATTTTTCCATTTGCTCAGGAGCTAAGTTCATTCCCTAGAGAAGAACCTGTTCCCAGAGTGGCCAGAATGCCTCCTCCAGAAAAGAACAGGTCACTTCAGAGTCCATTCTCATGGGCAAGGACACAGCTGGGAATTCCCTGACTTCTCCCCTGTCCCGCCCCAGGGTGGGCACCCCAGTGACACTGGTACCTCATTGCTCTGCAACCGATTCACGGTGGCCTCCTCCTCCCATTGCAGCTTTCCATCTGTGCAGGGGGAACAGATTGCTCCAGCTCAGCTCCAGGGCCCCTGCCCCATGCCCAGTGCCCTGCCATTTCCCCTCCTGCTAGGGCCACGGTCAGACTCAGAAGGCCCCTACAAGGCCTGGCTCACAGAAGAGCCCACTGCGTGTTTACTCAATTGAATGGAAAAGGCAAGGCTTAAAACTGTCCACAAGATATAGAGCAGTAAACTGAGACCCATGGAGATAGTACAGCCAGCCTAGGGACCAGAGGGCGTGGGTAACAGAGCAACTCTTGAACCCTCCCACCCAGCTCCCAGCATCTCCTCCCAGGATAGTGCTGGGAGGAAGTTCGAGGGTAGGAAAGGGAGCTAGCTTGAAGCAAAGCAGTGCAACCCTCAAAACTCATGATCCATCACCTCAAAATCTGCTAGATTTGAGTGTGGAGGCTAGTGCTTCTGGTGGTCAGGGTTGGGGGGGACCAAGACCTCAGGCTGGTGGGTGCACCTGAGCCCCTCAGTCTTCCCTTCTCCACCCTGAAGCTCTGTCTTGGGGTATGTCACAGGCTCTCATCCTCAGAGCACTGTTGTTGGGCTCACAACTCAGGAGGGGCTCAGCATGTGGCTGTGAAGATGTAAGCTCCTCCTCGTGGCTCCTATCCACATGGGGTCAATCATCTCAAAGCCAACTTCTCTTTAAAAAATAGCATGTTTACTGCCTACACTTGTTCAGCATCCTAAGCATCTTAGATTGCTGTCATGCCCAAGAGGAAGGACAGTCTATCTGCCCCATCTTACAGAGAAGGAAACTCAGGCTCAACTAGCTTGTTTAGTGACAGTGCCAGAGTTCTTCCGCCTGCCTGTTCCCACTCTTCCTGCCTGCCCTTCCCTCCCCAGGGGGCACTCACCGGGGCCCCTCTCGATGAACACCACCTTGGAGTCTGGCAGGAAGTTGGAGCCAGTCAGCACGAGCTCCCCTCCTCCTCTCACTGAGCAGGCACTGGGGCTGTAGGCCTCCACCTGGGGCAGCTCCTGGGCCGAGCGCTGGGCTGCAGAGCAGTGCAGGGAAGGCCTGGCTGGGCTGAGTGTGGAGAGGACAGCCGCCTCTGCTCCCAGCTCCTTGGAATAACTGCCACAGGGCCCTGAAGGAGCCCTCCTCAGTGGCAGACACACAAGTAAACCCACAGAGTCCCTGGGGTGGCACCCATCATGTAAGAAGCCACCGAGGCAGAGAGTGAAGCCAACAGGGCAGGCCAGAGAGTTATCCAAACAAGTGCCCAGGGCCACCCAGGGCAGAGGGAGGACAGGGACACTCTAGTCCAACCGAGAGACAGAGTCTGCAGCAGGGACAAATTAGGACACTCCTCCCACTCCTCCAGTGTAGAAATAAGGGCTAACTTCTCTACAGGGCTACCCAGGACAGACGGAACACAGGACTATGCCCAGGAGAGGAGGCGAACAGACACACAGACAAGAGGGTCACAAGAGACAGAGAGATAGCATAGGACCTCTTTGCTCACAGCACTCAATGGGCACAGATGCTGTCTGGACAGAGACGACCTTCCCGCTGCCCTGGGGCACGTGTACCCGGAATACCAGCCGCACTCGTGTGTTCTTGCGCCCGATGTCCGTCTCACCCTTCCGCAGCTCAATGTCTGAATTCCGAAGCTTCAGGATTCCAGCACAGTCAATGCTGAAGGCAAACAGTGGGTGGCAAGCCTTCCCAGCTGAAGCCAGAGTGGTACTGACCCTCACCCACCCAAGAGGGAAGCTCCGCCCTCTATGCAAAGCCCTGAAGATCTTCTCTGGAAGCATAGGAGGGCTATTTTAACCCAGAGATGGCCTCTGCAGAATGCTCCCCAGCCCCAAAGTTCTCTTCTAGATGGTGAGAAGGCCTGAAGCTGCTCCTCTGGTTGATGTCTAGCTCTTCTGGGAAGAGGAAGAGTGGGTCTAGCTTAAGACCCATGGAAAAAACTGGTCCTGAAGCCTGAAGACTGGGGGGAAGTACAGTAGGGACCTACTTGGCTGCCATGTTGTTCTCAGGAAGCAGGGTCATCTCCAACACCTTGGTACCACTGACTACAGCTTCATAGCTAGCTGTCGCCACCATCTTGCCAGTGATGCGGTGCACCTGATAGAAGGCATGAGGTCGCAGGTTCCTTTCATCTGCAGTGCCGATGAACATCTGTAGGGTCAGTGGCTTCTCACTGTAGCCTAGGAGCTGGCAGAGGGAGATACAGGTAACCCAACTGAAATCTCCACTGTCTCATCCTTCATCCATCCCAGGGTTTTCAGTCCACTAGGGGTTGAGGTTGGTGAAAGACAAAGGATATCCAGGAAGGGATTCCCAGGGGGAATTGGGCACCAGTTGTGGAGAAAACATGGCCTGGACTCCACAGTGTTATTCTTGGAATAAGGCCCAAATTGAGCTGGGCAAAGGAGAAAATCTCCCAAGAGAGACTGGCTCAACTCAATGGAGACAACCTAACTCCCAGTAAACTTTGGCCTCGGCCTAAGCCCTCCCCCACATCTGGCAAGCCATCATTTTCCAGAGTAGACATGAAGCTGGTGTCCCATGGGATGAGGGAAGTGGGGGTGGAGGGATAGAGGAGTAGAAAGTATATCCGGGTCCTAGAAGGGCACTCTTCCTCCCCCAACTCCAGCCTGCCTGCAGGGTCACTGCTGAGAGGGAGTGTGGGAAAGGGCAGTGCCACAGGTCTGCACAGCTGGATCCCATCTGCAGGGATGTGGGACTGGAGAGGAGAAAGGCTATCAGGCCTGGCCTCTGCCCTTACCTTGACTACAGGGTGACCACCGGGGGCAGCCTTGACAGCACCTCGGCTGCCCTCTGTCTCATAGTGGGCCCGGTGGTGGGCTCTAGGCTGCACCTCAATCCTCAGCTCCAGCTGCTCATACTGACTGGGCAGAGGCCAGTCCAGTGGGGGTAGGGCAGAGGTCCTGGACAGAAGAGAAGAGCACTGGTCATCTGCAGCCTCGGACCTGGGTCAGGGCAGCACTGAGTGTCAGCGCCCTGGGATGTGAGGGAGGAGGGGATCTGGGCGTGGGAGAAATCACAGCAGAAACAAAACAGCCCAAAAACCCAGAAGCAAGGTGACAGGCCCCTTGCAGAGCCCCTCAAGATGAGGTTACAGAAGATGGCACCAGGTCTGAGCACAGGGTCTGAGATGGCAAGGGTTCACTTGGACACAGAGGAACCCAAAGCCCATCCTAATTCATAGATCTGGATGGGAAGGGTCGAGCAAAGAAGCACCACTTCAGACTGGAAAGGCCTCAGAGATAAACCCCTTTGTTTTTCAAATAAAGAAACTGAGACCCAGATGATAGAAGGTAGTTGGCTCAGCAAGACAGCGACTCACGAAGCCAGGACCAAGCACAGACCCTGTTCCCAGGTCAGCACCGGCTCCACTAGTTGGGTCCGGGCAGGTCAATTCCAGAAGCTGTGAGTTACAGATGTGCAACTTTCCTGTTCTGAGCTCCCAGATACCCTACGCCAACTGGTAATTTCCCCCAGGTGATATTTGGCAATGCCTAGAGACATTCTGGTTGTATAGGGGAGGGGATGCTACTAGCATTGAGTGGGTAGAAGCCACGGATGCTGCTAAACCACCCTACAATGCTAAACATCCAGCACAGACCCCACAAAAGAGAATTGTCCTGCTCAAAATATCACTAGTGTTGAGGGTGAGAAGCCCTCCCCTGTAGGAACCCAGGGGAGCAGGTGTTAAGGTTTATTTCCACAGGAAACTTTCCTGGATGGAGTCACCTCAGTCTCACACCCCAAGGTTTAGGATTATTGGAATGGGCAGGATTCTTTGAGGGTAAAAGGGGTAGAAGAATGCGAGAACAGCTTGTTTTAATGTGAAATTTTGTCTTGCAAATATATGCTATTTTAATTCAAATGAGTAGGTATACTTTCCGCCAAGTCAGGCCCTAGAAATTAAAAGTTAGAGAACAAGACTTCTTGCACCCGCTGTAGGTCTGAAATCCAGTCCACAGCCCATGTCCAGACAGTGCCAGCCCAGAGCTAGGTGTGGGGGAACCCTAGAGGAACTCCCCTTGGCCTAAGCACTGGGGGAGGGGGCTTTTTCTAATTGGACCACAGGGAATGATTATTATCTTTTGCAAATCATTGGTTTGTAGAAGGCATGCTGTTGTAGTTGTAATTCTCCCTAAAACTGGGTAAATGGCAGCAGCCAAACTGGTTGCAGATTCATTTGAAATGCCACGGGCACAGAAACTAGGACCTTTCTTCAAACCCATCCCTGGCCTCCTGCTCTGAAGTGGAAGGGCTGGAGATAGCAGTGGTGCCAGGCACAACCCTCACCTGAAGATGGGGCTGTGTCCCCCAATCCGAGCCTTGGACCACGCCAGAGGGGAGGGCACTGCCAGGTAGTCCATGCCGGCCACCTCCTTCCGAGGACCAGCTGGAGGAGCTGCAGCCTCCTCTGCTCCTGAAGACAGCTTCCCATTGCATGGGGCAGGCTCCTCAGACCGAGGCAGGGCGACTGCCTGCTCACTGGAAGTCCTCCGGGTTTTTTGGGGGATGCTCTCTGTTGGTGGGGCCCCCACATAGTCAAAGGGGCCAGGGGAGCCAGGATCCCGGGCCAGAGGCAATGGGGGCGGTGGAGGTGGCTCAGGGCCCTCTTCTCCCAGGCTGCCCCGGCGGGACAGAGCTGGAGAGGCTGAAGATGGGGTTCCCGAGCTGGAATAGCGCCGTTTGCCACATGGAGAGGCAGGCCGTGGGGAGGCTGGGGTGGGCCCAGGAGCACTGAGAAGTAGCCAGCTATCTTCTGGTCCCCGGCCTCCAGGGCTTGGACCATACAGGCTCCAGGGATCATCGGGGGTCCATGGCCTAGGGGATGAGCGTGGCGAGGGCAGCGGGGAACCTAGGCCAAATCGGGAAGCCGCTTCATTTAGCTCAGACTCCACCTCGTCGCAGGCCGCATACAAAGCTGCCTCGTCAGAGGCATCTGAGAAGAAGCTCCACGAGGACAGGCTGCTGCTGCCAGGGCTCGGGCTGAAGAAGGGGCCCCCGCCCTGGCCTCCTGCCTCTCGGTAGCCTCCAAAACCTTCTGGCGGTGGGTAATCCCTGGGGGAGCCGTCCCCCCAGGCATCAGGGTTGTCCTCCAGAGTGGCTGGCGGGTCAGGCGTGGGAGAGATGGAAGTGATGCGGATGCTTGGGCACTCAAGAACACGGCCTCCCCCAGCCCCACCGGAGCTCCCTCCCGGCCCCCCCAGCCTCACCGACCGGGCCGGCTGGCTCTCCCAAGTGCCTGGTGAGGGGGCTGGACGGGGCGGTGGTGAGTGCATGCCAGGCCGAGGGGGTGGTGGCCGGGGAATGCCAATAGGGGCGGCGCCATAGGGAGGGGGCTCCCCCAGGGCCAGACGGCAGCATGGCGGAGTGTCCTCTGAGTCCAATTCTGTCAAAATGGGAAGGGAGGGGAACAGAGAGGGACGCCACAGGAGATAGGAAAAGAGAGAAGCAGATGAGATGTCTAGATTCCTTCAGTAACCAGCCCCCTAAAGCCCGTATGCCACCCGATCTTCAGCAAAGAGGGTTCTGTGCGATGCCCTTCAAAGCCACAAAGACAGGAGCAAAGTCGGACCTCGGAAGGTGGAAGATAGATTCAGAAGTGCCAACCCTTTTCCCGCACACGGAAAACCCACACTCTGAGCCCTCTGCCCTCGGACCTCGGGTACCAGACCTGTTAGGTCTTAAGGTGAGGGAGGTGGGTCCGGAGGGGTTGGAGCCCGGCCTGAGGGCGCGTTTAGATAGACGCTGGGATGGGCTGGGGGCGACTCACACATGAACCCAATTAGCAGCGGTTCCCAAACCCCCAAACTGCGCTGGCAGGAGCCCCAGTTGCTATCGCAACAGTGGCCAGGGGAGGGGGGCGCCAGGGCAGTAGTGACGAGGGGAGGTGGCTCCTCCCTCGCTCCCCCCAATTCGGGGACAGGGGTGCTGCTTGGCCTGCAAGACTCGGCCGGGTTGGGGGAGGGAGACGCACGCCGCACGGATTCCGTGCGAGCGGCGGCCGCCACCCCCGGCTCAGTCCCAGCCATCTGCCTCTCGTTGCAGCCAGACGGGAGAGGGGGAGGGGTGCCCTGATGGGGCCCGAGAGCGCCCCCGGCCCCGGGCTTCGGGTCCGCCGGGTCAGGGCTCAGTCCGCAAGGGGCAAGCTCCAGAGTCCCACCTTCCCGTCCCCCAGCCGCGCCAGGGGCTCTCAGGACCGCTACTCCTGTCCACCCCCTTGCCAGTGACAGTCGGCCCAACCTAGAGGCGGCGCGCAGCCCGCGGCACCCCCACCCCCACCCCAGTCACGACCTAAAAAGGAGAAAGTGGTGCCCGGCCCCCGGCAAACGTCCGCAGACCCCCAAGCCTCGCTACTCCCCTCAACCTCTGATCCCTTCATCCCCCACCCCAGGCTCGCAGCCCTGAAGTTCCCAGACTTAGGATCCTCGGCACGTCCCTCATTGACCCCAAGACCCCTTCCCAGCCCCGCACTAACCTTCCCCAGGCCCCCCCGCGCTCAGCGGGGGGGCCTCCTTTTCCTCCCCGAACACCAGCTTAAATTCCAGCTCCTCATCCTCGCAGCTTGCTGCCCCCATGGATCCGGCCTGAGACCCCAGGTCCTGGTCAGGGTGGGAGGAGGGAGCTCAGGAGGCTGCCGTCGCTTCACCCGTGGCTCCCTCCCTCCCCTTATTTAAGACGCCCCCTCCTCTGCAGCTGCCGCCTCACTCCGGACGCCCCCTAGTTATTATAGAAACTTTTCCAAACTTTTTCCCCCAAACTTCTTCAAAGCGGCCCCCCCAGCCTGTCTCTGATTGGCTGCCCGGGATGCTCCAGCCCCTCCTCCAGGGATGCACGCGCCCCTCGTCCTCCCCCACCCTCTCTTTCTCCCTCTGTCTTCTCTCCAGTCCCTCCCCCTCAAAAAAAAGAGAGAGCGCAAAACTGAATTGGAAAACGGTCCCTCAAGCGTGGTATGACCATAATGATGCCGATTGGCCCGCAGTTGTGACAATCATTTCTCGCGGGGAGCACTACAACCACTACCCCCACCCCCAACTTAGCTTAAGTTCAGGGGCTCCGGGTCCGAGTGCCTTAAAGGGGCCACATTTGGGGTCCACAGAACAGAAGGTCCACTGAAGGCCGTTTCTTGAGTTCTGTAGGAGTTCTGCAGTCATCAACTAGCTAGGAAGGACCACCTCTCCTCCCCTTTCCCTCAGGCCAAGAGGACTCTCGGATGCAGAGCGGCTCCAGGCAGCTCTGAAAAGCAAAAAGGGTATTCCTTCGACGTCCTTCGCCTGAGGCCGACCTGCCTGGGCCTTCGCGAAGCCTTTGCTCTCCCAAATCAGCCCTTCCATTGTCCGTCTCTCTCTCCCACTCCACCCCACCCCCAAAAGGTGAAGAACATTGAGCCGTCCTGGAGATCAGTTCATAGGTCCATGGCCCCAAATGGGCGATGATCCAGGCCGGGCTTTACCGTTGCCCTTGTCCCAGGCACCCAGAGAGGCCATTAATTAGCCTCCGCGGGAAGTCGGCTCCCTCCTCCCCAAACTGAAGTCTGAAATGAGTCTCTGACCCATTGGCATCCCGCTCCGGTTCTCTCGAAAATCCTGGCCATGTTTACTAGGGGCCCGGAGCCTTGCGACTCGGTGGGCCCCATAGTGGGACACCTGTCACCTGGGCGAGAGGAGGAAGGAAAACTCGGACTGGATTTTCTAGGAAGGACAGGCAAGGGAGGGCCCTGTTGTGTGAGATAGATTTAGATTTGAGATTCGAGCTCCGACGGCGGACAGGGTGGATGTTACCATTTCCCCCCACGCAGACCGTGCACTTCAGACCTTTCTAGCACGCGATCTTTAAATCTTTCCTGCTCAGGGCTGCGCCCCCTCCCCCATCCGTGGTGCCCCAGCCCCGCATCTAAAGGGTTAAGTGACGGCCCTCGGGTCAGACGTTTACAAACACTCGGGAGCCGGGCGGGGACCGCGCCCGTTACTCTAATGAGAAACAGGCTCGGCCGGGCAGGGAAAGAGGGAGGGCTGGCCCAGCGGGCCCGAGCTCCTCAGCGGTCGAGGCGGCTCCCATCCCTGCCCTCCCATCCTCCCTCTGGCCCGCCCTGGGGACCCCCCAGCCCCCGGGGACCCCAGTGACGTGCGGAGCTGCCCCGGCTCAGAGCCCAGGGCCGCGACGCTGGAGGGGCGGGGAAAAGAGGCCGGGCTGGCGAGGAGGGAAGAATGTTCTGAGGCCGAGAGAGTGGGGAGGCGGCCTGGTTTGATTTTTCCCCCCTTTGGTTGGTGTTCTCAGGTTACATTTCCCTTCCAGCTTCAACTCGGAAATAAAGGAAGGAGGGAGAGAGAGCAACACCCTGAGACCTGCGACTAGCGACCACCTAAGAGGCGGGGGAGGGTGGTGGGAAGCGGAGTCGAGAAGGGCAGGGTGAAGACGCCGACCCGGACCCAGCCCCTGCTGCCCTCCACCACGCCATCCCCGAACCCCCGAGCCCCCCGCCCCCGCAACGCCACCCCGAGCCCCCCTCCGCACCACAGGCAGACGCGCACATTCTTTTCAAATGTCATATTTCCTTTGATCCTGGGCAGCGTTTCTCCATGTGTCTGGCTCAGCTCCTGCTCAGCCAGCAGCCTCCCCCTCTCCCCCCCCCCCTTTTGTATATTTTCCTGGAGAACCTCCCCCTCCTCCCAGCATCTGGAAGGCCCTGAGGGCTGGCGTCGGCGCACATTCCCCTGGCGACTCTGGCCTCGCCTCTCAGTGACTCAATTTCCCTTCTGCGGTTGTTGGGGGAGGGTGGGGAGCAGAGGGGAGAGTTGTGAAGCGCAAATGTGGTTCAAACGAGCCTGAAGACTGCTCCGGGTGCCAAGTTTCTCTCCGGGGAGTGGAGGGAGGACCCTCCAGTCTGAAAACCCTCCAGTCTGGGCAGCAGCACAGGGATGGAATTTATGACTTTGGCCATGTCCAGCCTGGGGAAGAGAGGGTAGTTGTAAATTTAGGTTAACCTACACTTCTACCGCCTGGCAAAGGATGACCCAGTGGCCATCTCTCTAGCAGCTCCAGGTTTCTCGCCCCGCTGGCCTTTGTCCTGGCTCGCTGCCTCCCAGCGGCACCTGAGCACAACTTGGCCCTCTCACCTGGCATCCTGAAGTGCTTTTGCCTCAGGCTCTGCAATTTCACTATAATTCAAGGCCTTGGAAGTGGTTGCTTTTTATGATTATTCTTACACAAGATACATTCTCCTTGTAAACTATTCAAACCATACAAAAATATATAGGAAACCATGATAGTCCATTTTGTATCCATTTACTAATGTATATACGTATACACATAAGCTCTCTTTATACATATAAGAGATACTACAAGCATTTTCCATGCCTTGCTTTTGTTGTTGTTGTTGTTGAGTTAACAAATGGCTTGGGCACCTTTACCTGTCAACACAGACAGGTGCATCTGAAAATGGTGATGAAAGTCCCCTGTCTATTTGAGGTTAGTGACAAAGCTCAGTCTGGAATCCAGGCTTACTGGGTCTTCATCCAGTGCTAATTTTATTCTACACAGGAATCTGTCTGAGGCTGGGCCCCCCTCAGAACGCAGAGTCTGAGACAAGAACTAGATGTACATAGTGTATTGTGGAAAGCAATCCGCAGGGACAAAAGTGGCAGACTAAGAAGAGTGAATGAAACAGGGAAGGATGGAAATTTTGGCTAAGGGTGTGATACTGAGCCACTCAGAGGAGGAGCACTGTCCCCCTGGGGAGCCTTGTGGAGCCATATATTATGTGATTCAAGAGATAGAGAGGGGACTGTCTATCCATTCGTTCCCACTCCCAGTGGTCAGAAGTTGCCCCTTAAATGTCAATTTCCTTACTCTTCCAGGTTTACACAAGTGTCAGAAAATGGTAGGTGTCCTCCAAGGCTGCAGCAAAGAAGCCCCTTAGCAAAAGGCAAAAGATAGAAGCAGGTACTGTCAGGCGACACCTGGAAGCTGTTGGTTCCACAGTAATAGCTGGAGTAAAAAGATGGATGGAGAGCTAGGTGAGGCAGGTAAGATATGTCCTAGACAAATCATTCATTCAGACAAAAAATATGCATTAAGTACCCTCTATGTTCAGAGGCAGTTCTAGGCATTGGGCACCTATATCTATAAACCAAGCCCCCAAGAATTTCCAGTTATTACCAGGCTGAAAATCTATCTCATACTTGACATCTGTTCCTTGCCCCCGTAACTAGAGAACGATCAGTGTTTCTCATGCTAATCGTGCAGCCTTTCCATTCCTCCCATTGCCATTCCGGTGTGGGCCTTGAGTTTTTTCTGATTTAGACTCTCGGTAACAGTATCTGATGCCAATGGCATATCCGACATATTTGACAACTGAAACATACCATTTTAAAGTGCTTCTCCTCTATAACAAAAAATTATTTTGCTTATTAATAATGATATGAAACATAATAATGGCCAGAAAGGAAAAGCAAAGAGTAAAAATATTTTTATTGAACTCATATGTATAATCATGCTGGTAAAAATATGTATCTATTCAATATAAATGAAATCACATAATATGTCACCTTTTATGTCTAGCTTTTTCCACTTAGCACAATGGTATGTGTCATTTGTGGTATGTGTCATTTCTTTTTTAGCTAAATATCAATTTTAATATTGAAAATTTTCTCCACACAAAAAACAGGTATATCAATAGTTAGAAAAAAAATCTTAAACCTAAGGATAAAATTGGCCCAATTCACAAAAAAAATCCCATTTCACAATAAATTCCAAATATTGCAATATGCCTTTGTTTCTCCAGGATTGAAGCTAATAGCTTTCAAATGTCTCCTTTGTTGAAAAAAATTTCAAACACAAATAAACACTTCAAATTTTTTACATAATGTATTAGTTTCTATTACTGCATGACAAATCACTCCCAAAACTTTGTGGCTTCAAACCACAATGATCATTTATTGTCCTTCACAGTTTCTACGAGTAAGAAATTCAGACAAGGTACAGAGAGGAAGTAAGAAATTCAGACAGGGTACAGAGAGGAAGTAAGAAACTCAGACAGGGTACAGAGGGTACAGGGTACAAGGTGCAGCCACTATCTGCTCCGCAACGGCTGGCAGAGGGCTGGGAGCTAATGAGGGCTGGAGCGAGAATCGTCATATGTCTAGCAGTTGATGTTGGCTGTTGGCTGAGATTTTAGCTAGAGCAATTGGCTGTACCACCTACATGTGACTGCTCCACATGGTTTGGGCTTCCTTACAACATAGCAAGCATTGAGAGACAGAGAGAGCTCCAGGCAGGAGTTACATTTATTTTTTTTTTTTGATGTACCCTTGAAAGTCATCATATGCCATTGGTGAAGGCAGTCACATACCCCTGGCCAGAATCAAGGAGTGAGAACATAGACCTCACTGCTAGGTGGAAGGAGTATCAGTTACACTACAAGAAGAGCGTGTAGAATGAGATAAACACACACAGGTGGCCATTTTTAGATGGTCACAGTCTGCCCACTGGTCACAACAATTCGCACCCCTCCCATACTTATCCTTTCCCCATAGACCCTTATGTCTCAGGATCATCATGATACGAAGATCAGGCACAAGGGGCCAGATCTTAGCACCTAAGATCCTGGACCTCAAGCCTGAGTAAATGCTGTGTAACAGAGCACCCCCAAAGTTAGTGGCTCCTTTCAGGTATATATTATCCGATTGAGAGATAAGACGTAAATATATAAAAGGTTACATACTAATAAACAAGTGTAACAAAAAACAATAATTCTGGAGATGTAACAAAGCAATTCTATCAGTAAGAGATGTTTGGTTGGAAGCAACAGAAATTGACTCCATATAAGAAGCAAAGAGGGATATATTGAAAGGCGAGGTCACAGAGCTAACAGGAAAGGAGAATCAGGCTTTAGGAGGGTGAAAACCAGTGGTTCTGGGAACTAGTCCTGAGACCTGAGGCACAGTCTCTAAATGGTGCTGGACATTTTCAGTTCCCAATATGTACCAAATCCTTTCTATTTCCAGGCCTTCGCAGATGCTGTTCCTTCTGCCTGGGTTTCTCTTTACACGCAGCCCTCTTTGCCTGACTTTTACTCCTCTCTAGATCTCAGCTACAATCTCATGGCATTCTCACAGCATTCACAACACAAAACCCAATTGTAATTTGATAATTGTGTCCATACTTGTTTAATGTCTGTGTACCTCCCTAGAGTATACAATTCTCTGAGAGGAACTTGGTCCTTTTTATCTACCAAAGTCTCTAACTTTTTAATTTTCATCTATATAATGAGCATTTGTGGAAATCAATGAAGATCATGCAAATGGGAACAGGCAAAAGCTATTCATTCACAGCTGGTTACAGCAAGGGACTTAGCCACCATCGTTTGCACTTTGGCAGGAGCTCAAAGTCAGGTAAAGGAGTGGGAAAGCTTTATGGTGGAAAAAAGGGAAGTTTGGGGTATGTCTATGGGATAGGGAAGCTGCAGGTGGGTTAAATGGAAGCAGGGTGTCCTATGTGATTGGTTAAGGGTACATTATTTGGCTTTCTCTGGTTGGTCCCAAGTTGAAAGCGGGGACAAAAATTAGGGATGCTGTCCTTATTAATCAAGATCTGCTGTTTTAGGAAGATTGTTACAGGGCCTGCTGAATGGCTTCCTAGCCTGGCTGATGAGGACAGTGGTCTGACTTCCTCCTAGTCTAACTTACAGATGGCAGACTGGCTTCCTGAGCTGGGTAGTGTGCATGATGGGTTGGGTTCCCAGGCTAGTTGCTGTGATTGTGGGTCAGAGTTCTATTGTTATATATGGTCTGGACATTGTTCATTGTCTATTCAATCTCTCACATTTATCAAAAAATGTATTATGTTCCACACACCATGATAAGCTCTGGGACACAGAGATTGATAAAAGATAGTTGTTGACCAATTGAACTGTTGGTACAAGATAGCGTCTAAATAACTGGGTGCATCCATTAGGATTAGGCTTGGCGTGTGTATGACATAAAAACCTTAACCCCATGATTTAAGTGAAATTTAAGTTAACTCCTTTCCCATGTAAAGGCTCTACAGGTAGGCACTCAAGCTCTGCTATGGCAGCTCCACAACCATCAGACTCCCAAGCTCCATCTATCTTACTGTTCCACCGTTCTTAGCATTTCACTTCATGGAAAGTGGTTGCTCAAGGTCCAGCCATCACATTCATTTTAAACCACCACCAACAAAAAAAACAAGAGCAGAAGAGCACACATGCTTTCCCTCCCCACACCATTTATATTTGCTTCCCAAGTGGCCAGAATTTAGTAATATGGCCATATATAGCTGTAAGAGAAGCTGGGAAATGTATTTATTCTAAGTGCACATATGTAAAGCTAAAAATGTCAGGTTTTATTACTAAGGAAGATGAGGAGAAAGACCATAGAGGTCAATTAGCAGCCTCTGCCAACCGGAGAAATGGGATCTGGGGACCAACCATAAATCCAATTACTCATATTATCTCTTTTCTCTAATATGGAATACTCTTGACTTACCATGTAATTATTCTCACTGTTACAAATCAAGTTCTTTTCATTGTTAAAAAGAAATAACTGTATGAGATTCATGGCTATCCTATTTTAAGGATGCTGCCCAGGATGTTGTCTACATCAACTGTCAGAATCCTCACTGTAACCAGGGACACTTTTCCCTCAGCTCTCAACAACAACCATGATTCTCCTGAAACATCAGGCAAAGGACAAAACCAGAGAGATGGCAGGTACTGAGTTTTTTCGTAGGCTAAGCATTTCCAATATGTTGCAGACCTTTATTGCATTTAATTTGGTCCAAGGTATTATGTTGTCTTTTTGGATGAATTTGTGATCCAATCAAATTCATTGAGATCACATATATTCAATTTCATAATCACATAGAATTCCCTATATTTTGACTTAGAAAATTCCTGCAGCTCCTTCTGGGTATCATTTCTATTTACTTTAACGTGTTATTGCTTCTCACCCTCTGCTCCATCCTGGTTAGACGATGAGTGTAAGATGAGGTAGAGGGGGTCAGGCACAGCAGAGTCTCACTCTCCCTCCTGGAAGGAGGACACAGTGAAATGCTTCAAAGGGGACCATGGGATTGGATTTCCCCAAGAATTCCAGTTCTTTTCTTACGTCCATACTTGGATTATCAAGTCCCTGATATTTTCCCAGATCATTATTCTTACTTTTGCTGCAGAATCCTGGTGAAGTTGTAAACTTATGCAGTTCAACAATGTGCAAGATCAGTTTCAGCATTTAGTTTACACCCGACATCTACAGGAAGAAAGACGTCTGAAGTGTGCTGTATTTTCTCCTGGGTTTTGAGGCGGATATTCTGTGTTCTAAGTTCTTTGTTTCTCCCATCTTTAACTATCCAATGGCATTGGAAGCTACCTGGTCCCTCAGGACTTCATCTGGCTTGCCTTGCTAGAATATGGAAGGAGTCTCATTTTCTTTTGCATGATCCTCACTCCATATCCGATTCCACATGCCCCACATATGCTCTAAGGTTTTGTTGCATACAATCCTAGCTATAGATTAGTGGAATGGCTTATTGAGTGATCACTTAATTCACCATCAGGGAGATACATATTGAGGTTAAGTGCTCTTTGTACTTTGACCTAGTGACTAATAAATGGTATTGTTTATCCAATACCAGAATCCATTGTTCGGAAAAACAAGATGTGGCAGGCAGAATAATGGTCCCCAATTATTAGGTAAGAGTCTGCGAAGAACTTTCCGCAGTCTTGTGGTCCTGAGAAAACAAAAATTGGAGTTAAAGTCCTGTCAAGAAGGAGAGCCCTGATTAGTACCCCTAGAGTCCCTGAAGAATCATATCCTAGGACGGCTGCTGCTTCAGTCAGAGTTAAGTCAAGAGACAGATATCGCACAGGAATCTGAACCAGGAAAGCTTAATATAAAGAAGTAGTAACTGTAATAGGGTATTGAATTACCGAGGAATTGGCTAGTTAGAAGAGAGGATAATTCCAAAGAATACAGGAATAGCAGATATGAGAAAGAGCCACCTCTTCTAGGGCTGAAATAGAATATCCAAGAAAGACCACCCACCCTGCCCCAAACTCCCTCCCAGGGCTGAGATCCAGACCTCGTTTAAGAAGACTTAGTTGTGGCTCACCAGCTGGTAGAGGAGTTGCTGAGATGTTGCACTCAGAATTCCCTGCAAAGTTGCCCATGGAGGTGTCCAGGGAAGTCATTCATGGGGAGGTGCCTCTTCATTTGCAATTCACTGAGAATCTACCCAAGGCGGTGACAGGTGAAGCTGTTGGCTGCTGTGTGCTGCTAACTGCCAGGCACTGAAGGCAAAGTGCATGCCCCTGGAGCCTGGCCAAAGGGAGGCTCAACTAGGGAGAGACCTCATCCCCTCCTCCAGTGTTTCTCCAGCACCCTCTACTGACAATGCTTAACATCCTGCCAGCTGGCAAAACAAAAATATTTACAGAGTCCAGCTCTGGTATTGTAAAGCAGGAAGTAAAGGGTGGGTCTGGAGCTGAGGGTTAATTGATAATTGGCACAAAGGGCAATCTGGAAATAGGTCAGCCTACACTAAGACTGAAACTCAACTTCAGATCAACTCAACCCCATGTTGGATTAAAGTGATTTTCCCTCTATTCCAATTGCCTGCCAGAAATAAAAGCAAATGACCTCTGAAGAAACCTGATATTTTCCGGAGACACAAACTACCTCTACAATTTTTCATGCAAAATAATTGTCATTCAATCAAAAATTACCAGGCTGAAAACCGAGAGAAAAAAATACTCAATAGTAACAGGTCCACAGCTGATCCAGATATTGGACTTACAAGACATGGACTTTGAAATAACTGCAATTAATAAGTTTGAGAAAATAGATGATAAGGTGGAGAATTTCAGTAGAGAAATGAAATCTATAAAAAGAATTAAATGTAAAATCTAGAACTGAAAAATCCTATAAGTAATATAATTGTCTCTATTTCCCACTTTTCACAGGAGCTGATCCATGCTCAAGTCCCGCTTAATTTTTCCCACACAGAAAATTGCTTTACTTAATAATTATTATTTTTAAGTGTCTATTGTGTGCCAAGCACTGTAATACATGCATTATATACTTCTATCCACCCATTGACCTTGTTCACTAGATATTAGTTCCCCTATTTTACATAGATGGAAACTGACACAGAGATTAAATAATTTTCCCCAAAACAAACAATCGAAATGCTGAAGCTGAAACCCCAGCCCAGGTCCATCACACTGACTGTAAGCTTGCATTCTTGCAACTAAACTACACATTACCTCTCTCCCTCCTATTTGTCTGAGCTGATAAAAACTACTGTCCTTCCTGTCTCTTCAGTGTAATTCAGTATCTTCACCTATTTCTTATTTCTTTTTGTTTTTAAATCCTCAAATGAGGATGTGTTTATTGATTTTCTTTTTAAGAGAGAAAGAGGAAGGGAGAGGGAGAAAGAAACATGGGTGTGACAGAGAAGCATCGATTGGTTGCCTCCCAAATGCAGCCCAACTGTGGACCAAACCCACAAGCTGGGTATGTGCCCTGACTAGGAATTGAACTCACAACATTTTGGTGTTTGGGCTGATGCTCCAACAAACTGAGCCACCAGGCCAGGGCTCTATTTCTTGTTTTCTTTTCATAAAAAGATTTTAACTTTAAGCAAGGCTAATCTTTCTACCTATGCACCTGACTCCATCCTTATCCACTACTCAAGGCCCTCACTTCCTCTCTTAGGCCTGTCCCCTTTCCCTCAATACAACTACCCCCTTGTCTCCATAGCCTCAAGTTATCCAACCTTGGAAAGGTTGGGTGGAAGGGGAAAGGGAAGGGAAGGGAAAGGAAGGGAAGGGAAGGGAAGGGAAGGGAAGGGAAGGGAAGGGAAGGGAAGGGAAGGGAAGGGAAGGGAAAGGAGGAAAAAAGAACCCCTTGATTCTTCATCTTGCTTAATGTGACATCCATTCCTCTTTCCCTCCCTTCAGTACCTACTTCTCAATGGTAATTTCTGCTCTCAGCTTCTGTTTCCACAGATTGTACACACTTGTTAACTCACTCAAAATGAAACATAAAATACCTCTCTCAACCATCACCAGAGTACTCCTTACTGCCAAATCCCACAGGCTGCGTGATTCCTTACCCTGTTAAAACTGTCTCTAGCAGTTGAGTGTGGTCTGCACGTCACATCTCTGAGTTCAGCCACAGCTGTAGCGGATTGTTCAGTGTGACTCACCTTGCACGGCCAGCATTCTGCTTCAGTTCTGCACTTTGACCTTCACATTCTGCTTCAGGTCTGTATTAGTCAGGGTTCTCCAGAGAAACAGAATCAATAGGATGTATACATCCTATTGTATGTACATATGGAAAGAGATTTACAATAAGAAATTGGATCACACAGGCTGCCAAGTCCACAGTCTGCATTGTGGGCCTGCAGGCTCAAGGCCAAGGAGAATCAATGGTATGGTTCCAGTCCAAAGGCCAGAAGACTGGAGACCCAAGAGAACTGATGGTACAGATGAATTCGAAGGCAGTCTGCTGGGTAATTCCTTCAACTGACTAGGTGAGACCCGCCCTCATTATAGAGGCGGCTTTACTCAATGTTCACCAATTTAAATGTTAATCTCATACAAAATAACCCTCCAAGTTGACAAATAAAATTAACCATCATAAAGTCCTTCTCCCACAAAATGGGACTTGCTTGTCACTCCTCTCCTAGAGCACTCTGATGCAAACACAGCCCGGAAGTGTAGGGAGTTAGTGTCCAGGTGCAATCCTCAACCCAGGAGTGCATTCATTGGCGGATAAATATTCCAGACTCCCATCTTTCATGAGCACAATTCTGAGAGTTCTGCTGGAATGAAGCCTGCATTGCCTATAACCACAAGCTCAATAAAACATAATTTTATTGACTTTTCCTCCTTCCCTGTCTCACTCTGTGTTTTTTCACTCCTGCTTCCTGGAATCCCTCCCCCCAAAATGACCTGCACCTAAATCCATGCTCAGGTTCTTCTTTGGGGGAAACTTAATACCTTCTTAGTAGTAGCTGGCTCTGTGATTCTCTCCCGATTCTGCCCCTGCCTCTCTGACCTCTATTTCTCTCACTGGTTTTCTTCTGTTGGCCTGATCTTGATGACAAGGGGTTCTCTGTCCTCTACCTTCTCCTTTTCTCCCTCCATACTCTCCTGGTTGATGTCATTCATTTCAGCACAGTGCTTGCCACTCTCCCTGCTCAAGTTTCCTATTTCCTCCTGCCTTCTGGGGATGCCCTGAGGCTTCAGCACCAGGTTCTCACACAAATGTGCCCACATCCAAACACAATCTATTCCCACACAGTATATGTGTTGTTTCTATGCTCCACATCTCCATTCATGATACTATCATTCTCTCAATGTCCCAGAATAGCAAATTCAAATATTCCTTGTTTCTCATCCCCTAGATCCTTCTATTAATGCCTCAGAAATAGCTCCAGTTTCTGTTCTCTCTTCTCCATCCCCACTGGCATTAACTCAGTTCAGGTCTTCATCATCTCTTTCTTTTTTTTCCAATTATATTTTATTGATTATGCTATTACAGTTGTCCAATTTTTCCCTTGTTGCCCCTCTACACCCAGCAACCTCACACTTTCAAGTAATCCCACACACTGTTCATGTCTGTGGATCATGTGTATAAGTTCTTTGGCTACTCCATTTCCTATACTGTTCTTATCCCCCTGTCTATTTTGTATCTGCCAATTTATACTTCTTAGTCCCCTCACCTTTTACCCATTCCCCCAACCCCTCCCCAAGAACCATCAAAACACTCTCCATATCCATGATTCTGTCTCTCTTCTTCTCGTCTGCTTAGTTTGTGTTTTAGATTCAATTGTTGATAGATATGTATTTATTGCCATTTTATTGTTCATAGTTTTGATCTTCTTTTTCTTAAATAAGTCCCTTTAACATTTCATATAATAACGGCATGGCAATGATAAACTCTCTTAGTTTTTTCTTATCTGAGAAGCTCTTTATCTGCCCTTCAATTCTAAACAATAGCTTTGCTAAGTGGAGCATTCTTGGCTGTAGGTCTCTGCTCTTCATGACTTTGAATGTTTCTTGCCAATCCCTTATAGCCTACAAAGTTTCTTTTGAGAAATTAGCTGACAGTCTTATGGGAACTCCCCTGTAGGTAACTAACTACTTCTCTCTTGCTGCTTTTAAGATTCTCTCTTGGGTTTTAACCTTTGGCATTTTAATTATGATGTGTCTTGGAGGGGACCTCTCGCATCCATCTTGTTTGGGACTCTCTGTGCTTCCCGGAATTGCATGTCTATTTCTTTCACCAAATTAGGGAAGTTTTCTTTCTTTATTTTTTCCAATAGATTTTTAATTTCTTGCTCTTTCTCTTCTCCTTCTGGCACCCCTATGATGCGAATATTGGAATGCTTGAAGTTGTCCCAGAGGCTGCTTACACTATCTTCAGTTCTATGGATTCTTTTTTCTTCTTGTTGTTCTGATTGGTTGTTTTTTGCTTCCTTATGTTGCAAATCATCGATTTGATTATCAGCTTCATCCACTCTACTGTTGCTTCCACTGTACATTGTTCTTTATTTTAATTAGTTTATTCTTCATTTTTTAAAAAATATATTTTATTGATTATGCTATTACAGTTGTCCCATTCCCCCCCCCCTTTATTCCCCTCTGCC
>VMDR010003594.1:0-70329 GCA_007922815.1 Macrotus californicus
AAGCCAAAGCACATTTTACTTTACTTTTATAAGAGTTGTTCCCCTTATTTTTTTTTGTAGCTTTAATTACATATTAACCTTTAGCAACTTTGATTTCTGGTAAAAACTAAGAAGTAAACAATTGTGAACTGCCTGATATATCAATATTCTTTAGATTGATCATTTAAAAATATATTCCATAATTTTTAGAAATATATACTTATCATAATATGATCTTTTGATGACACACAAGAAATGTTTACCAACAAATACAAATTTACCTTTAGTTTCTCTGTAATAAGAAGTCAAAAGTGGATAAATCTATGTTCAGTAATTAATGTTTCATTATTTTATCTTATTTGGAAATGATCTAACCATTCCATGACTCCCCATCATTTAATTTAGCTAGCAAAAAGTTTCAAGTTTCAAGTTACCAAAGAGATTATGAAAACCATTTCTAAGTACACCTAATCATTGCTAAAGAGCTCACCTAAAAAAACTTGCACTCTATTTATATTAGCTTAATTGGCTTGTTCTGAACAATTATGTCTGGATCACTCACAAAGACTCCAGTAGACAGTAGGCAGCATCACTCAACATCTCAAGTTATTTTTTCTTGATGAATTTAACCAAGAAAGCCAGGTAGAATAAAAGCATTATATTTAATTTTCATAACTCTAAAGATACATCTGTTTTAATTAAACCAACAAACTTCAATTAGATTTAATACCAAATATTTCCCTCAGGTCACGTGAACCTGAAAAACATTAGGATTAGTTTCTATCATATTTCTGAGAAATGCTACATGTCATTATTTAAGTCAATTAAATAGCGCTCTTGACTGATGGACATGGACAGCCGTGTGGTGATTGCACGGGGGGGATAGGAGTATAAGGGGGGTTAAATGGTAATGGGAAAAACACAATACAAAAATTTTTTTTAAATAAACAAATAGAGCTCCTTTACAAATCAGCAATGCCGTCTGAAAGTAGAAAATACCACACAACACACATAAACATACACCCAAATAGAGACTTCCTCGCCTTCATTTTAAAATTACCGTCATGAGACAGGTATGTTAATAAAAATGTGCTAGTTATAAAAGAACAGTTGGAATAAGTTAAATTTATCTACTCAAATGGCTAAAGCTTTTTCTCATTAACATTTTTGGAGAGGACAATTAATATTTGTATTTGTCCTTGGCAAGGGAGCCTTGGAGCCAGAGCAGCAGTTTGTGCTTCCAAAAAACAACCTTTCTTGTCCTATTTTCAATTCAGTCTTAGGAACTGAGGGTGGTAAAGATAGATAGGTGGGCTTTGAACAGCATCTTGAGCTGCAGTTACAGTTTTGCAAAGACTGTAAGACAAGAACAAATGCTCTCAATTCCCAAAGAACTGGGTTGTAACTTCAGTGACATCATAGGTTGACCGACCTGTCCAACTACATCATCTCTAATCTGCTTCATTCCCTCTAGGTACATAGTTTCATTTCTGATCATAGTGATTAAATCCTTTCCAGTGTCTTGTCAGGCTTCAGCTGGGATGAATAGCAAATATTTCTGGCAGCATTAAACAATTCCATGGACTCAGTAGGGTACAAAGGTGGCTAACTGCTGGAGTCATTCCCTCTGGTAGCCAAAAGAAGGAACTAACAGCCTGTGTGTATACCAGGCAGACAGACAGCCAAGCCAAGCCCTTAGGACACAGGCAACAGCTAGCCCTCAGAGGAAAACGGTTCAATAACCAATTGGTTGGGATTTGGGAAGGAAAGGACCATAAAATTTTATTTCCCTCTCTCCCTGGGCTCAGGAGATAATCCATTTACAAAAACTTTTGATGCTCTTCCCTGGGTTTAATAAGTTCTCTAATACAGACCTTAGATTGGTCTTAGACCAGGGAGTAAAAGGTATCTAAGGACAATTACCTATAAGGGATAACATCAGTCTTATATTATCTTTTATTTCAGGTACCTTTTATCTCTTTAATTTTTCATTAGCCCTTTGCAAAAAAATCTTTCAAAAGAACTCTTTTGGGATTTTTGAAACCTTCTAGAGGTTCTTGCATACCAATTAAAAATAGGTATCTCGTTCTGTTTAGTTGATTTAGAAGCCCTTGCTTTTAAGTGTGCTTTTAAATGATCTAATCTAATTGGAATGTTTCTCATCATTACCGTTGTAATTTTAGGTTATAATTTTGTGCTGGGCTGAGAGCAGTTTGGTAGGACCCTTGTGGGAAATGGAGCTTAGCTTACATTTCTGTCTGGCCATAGTGAACTTCCATTTTGATGGTTACCAAACTGAGTTTTTAGGATGTAAAATTTTTAGGTTGTCTCTTTTTTTCATTTTTTCCCTAAGATTTTGCCTTTTTTTCATTTTTTTCCTAAGGAAAATTAGACTTGCAATGTTCTGATTTTTTAATAATATCTGTGTGTGTCTGAAGGCAAATTGGAAGGGATCTAGCTAACTTTGATTATTGTTCTCATTTCTCTCCTTCCATCTTATTAATGGAATTTTAATGACTGACCATTATAGTAATATGAGAGTTCCCTTTAAAAAATTTATTTTCAATTTAAAAGGTTTTCCATTCAAAAGAATCTATCATCTGGCCTTGATGAGTAGGATCTTCGTAGTAACTCAAGCCAATAAGATTCTTTATGGCTTACCCAAAGACAAAGCACAAGATCTAGAAAATTCACTCCCAGAGTTAGAAACAACCATTCCAAAACATGAATTACACGTTTGCCCCTCCACCCCTTTGAATAGAATAGGGTATTTAGATTCCCTAAGCTCAGATCCACAGCCTACTCTGTCCCCCAGATGTATGCACATCCTCTGATTGGCCAAAAACAAGAACTGTGGGGCTCTGTTTTTACCATCTGTGGGAGAATATGGATAGACACAGAAAACTCTCCTGAAAGCTTGGCACCGTCAAACAAAAAGGCAAAGAGATGCCACTCACAAGTCCCAGGTAAACCTCTGTGCTCTGTCTGACTGGATACAGCTATCCAGAATCTCCAGTCTATTTGACCAACCAGTAAGGTGCACCCCAGAAAATATACCCTCTGGATGGTGGAAGCCAGAGAGAAAATATTCCCACTGGTCATGAAGGGCAAGTTCTCAGCACATATGACAACAGGGGAGACACTAGACAGAAACAGAGAAAAACAGAATTAACAACACCCATGAGTATTCATACCAAATAACCCAGAGTCACTCAGTCCACGGAACTGTTTCCACTAATATTTTCTTCTGCTAATCCAGATTTAGAAAAGGAAAGAAAAGGACTCTAACCACTCTGATTTTACCAAACTCTGTAGGTATTGGTGCAGGAGTCTGACCTGGAAAGAATTCCTACCTTTTTTTGACAACCTACATTAGAGGTTCTAGAATCTTTTTACTGCAGTAGATTCAAGGTGAGCAGTGTGCAGCCAGCGATGTATCCTACTCACAGCACCAGCTGCAGAGGAGAAAGAAACTTTCCTCTCTCCTTCTAGGTTCTTTCAGCTGATCCAATAATTAAATCAGCATGAGACAGGTTAACAAGAGAAAATAACCAAATTTAATTCATATGTATGTATGGGAATCCCACATACGAGACAGGTTCTGAGACAGAAGGTTAAAATGAGGTCTATACAGCATTCTGACTAAGAATGAGGTAAGATGCCTTGGGGCCTCAGAGGAGGGAAGGACATTCATTGGACAATAAGAAGAGCAATGTTCACTAATTACAAGTTTGCCCTCTCCTATACATAGTACACGAAAATTTATTTCCAGTGATAACTCTTGTTATGTGTAAGGCCCCAGATTTAAATTCTTCAAGAGACAGGTAAAAGTCTTGTGTGAGTCCACAGGGTCTCAAATGCCTTCAGCTCAAAATAATTCACATGCTAATGTGGCACATCTTAGGGAGGCCTGTTCTGAACCCCTTCACAGTATTCTTCCTTACTTAGAAATTATCTAGCCATCCAATGAAAGCCATTAATTAACTCAATTTAATATCAATCGTAAAGATCTTGGAAGTGAATCTTTTAGCTGGCATACTACAAAGTATGAGGACTGTCCAGAAGGCGCCCAGCCATGTAACATGGAAAATAGAGACAGATATTGAAGAAGACACAAGAAACGTTGTACATAAAACAATGATGCCTCAATCCCCTTCAAAGTAGGCAACCTGGGACCTCACACAGTTCTCCCAATCACCATCAGCTGCCTTGTCGTATTTTCCTGAATCTCACTGATGGTCAGAAATCTCTTCCCTTTCAAAGGTGATTTTAGTTTTGGGAAAAGCCAAAAGTCATAGAGTGCCAAATCTGGGCTGTAGGGGACTGAGTCACCTGGGTGATTTTATGTTTCACCAAAACACTCTGCATGACACATGATGCATGAGCAGGCGCATTGTCTGATGAAGCTGCCAATCACCAGTTGCCCATAGCTATGGCCTTTTGAATCATCTGAATAGTTTTCTCACAGGTATGTTCAAGCTTAATGCAAAGTTTTATGAAGATTCATCACTCTACTCATTCAGTCATTTTGAATGCGATGGCCACACAGCACACATGCTCACTGAACGGTGTCTACTGTCCCCACTGACTAGTACAGTGAAGTCATCATTGTTCACACATGCACATTCCAGTCCACTCTCCTTGGCTGCCAGGTTACATCCATGTCACGCAAACCATTTTCATTATATTAACAAAGGTTGGACTTTTTCCAGACAAACCTCATATAATTATTGTTGAAATTAAATTTTGGGAATAAATCAACACAAATTTTTACTTTTCATAAGCATAAGCATTAAATACAAGAAATGTTTGTTTATTTGATTGGTAAGTTTAAGAACATATGCAAGTAGAATAAAATCATTAGCTTCTGTTAAAACTGTGATAAATCAGAGAAGACATAACTTTAACATTAAACCAAAAATAACAAACTAGTCTCACATGCAAAATTTTACCTAACGTATTTGAACTTGGATTCTTAAACCATTCAAGTTAAGTTTCTAGCACCATATGTTTTTAACATAATGAAAGTATTGAATATTAGTTTGATTTTCTTAATTTATGGGGTTTTTGAATATTCAAATGATATAGCACCTATTTGAAATAAGTTAATCAGAAAACTTTATTAATCTTAGAAAAATTTCTGCTCAACAGATCCCTCTGAGCACCTCCTCAATCTATCACCTTATTTTTTACAGTTTCTCAAGACAGGGCAGTTTTTTTCTAATGTCCTTTGTGTTTACAATATCTAGAACCATCTTTATCAAGAGATTCCCTCCTTTGGAGTTAGTTACATGACTGAGATGGGAGCTTCTAAATGCTTTATCTGCAAGACCATAAATTTATTCAGGTTTCTACTTTGTTTTCATCCTCAGCTACTTCCAAATGCTAAGCAGGCGTTGGGGTGCTGGCAGTGGGGTGATTTCCTCTTCTAGTCTATGCTTATAATACTCCATTTCTGGCTGAACGTCATTTATTTTTGTGAAAAGAGGGAAGAGATCACATCTCTTCTCGATCTCCTCCTGAACGCTGTCTAAAGCTGTAAATTGTCTGTTCCTGAAGTCTCCAAAGTATTCATCCTTCTTTCCTTGCAACTGGATTAGAGTCTAATCTATGTTCATAGGGGAGACTTTGGGGGTAGACTCCAAAAGACCTTATTCAACATTTACAGCTTTTCTAAACCCTCCTGATTTCCTGTGAAATTCAGGGTCCTTTACATCATCCTTCACAGCCTCCAATTCTGCTTTCTCCACCCACTTCTTAGCATCTGAGTTTCCCACTAACATGCATTGATAGAGACCAGTCAGTCCTGTATTACACGTTCAGAAAATTATTTTAAGTTCCTCGTCAAATCTCTCTCCGTCCTGCCTGGGCTCTCAGCTCAGAGTGAGACCAGGGCTTGCAATCAACAGAAAGGAGTTTTGTTTGTTCTGAAGGAGGTTTGACTTTAAGAAACAACTAAGCATAAGAGGCTTCTGGTAGACCAGAAGGGAAGAGGAGCAAATCAGAGAGAGTAACAGGGGTAGGCAGAAATGGCTTAGAATCAGGAAAGAGTAGGAAGACCAGGCTATTATTAGGTTCGAACTGTGATTTAGGAGGATCTAAAAAAGGGATAGTTTTCACTGTTTTCTTTTGTTTGGCCAAAAATCTTTTAAGGAAGAGATTTTGGAATCTGAATGTTTTTGGAATGCTTCTTATGCCAACTGAGAAATGTGGACTATTGGAAGTTTGGCACTTGTTCCTTTTCTGAACTGAACTTCTCAGTCCCAGAGCCAGTTTGAGGAAAGGGCTTAATTTAAGGCCTACACCCTTCTTCCTTAAGAATTTCCTTTTATTGGTGGACAACAAAGAGGATAAGGACAGAAAGATAATCATATTTCCACCAGGGAAACTTAAGTCTTGCCTCTATGGCCAGGGTTCTTAACCTTTTTTGTGCCTTGGATCCCTCAACAGCCTGGTGAGATCTGTAAATCCCTTCTCAAAATCCTGTTTTTAAATGCTTGGGAAAAAAAACATATCGAATAATTTTTAAATGAATTACATCAAATATTATCAATATCATCAAAAACATAAAAATGAATTTGCAACGTAGTAATATAGCTGCATCTTTTTTAATGTTTTATTCATTTATTTTTAGAGAGAGGGGAAGGAAAGGAGAGAAGGAGAGAAACATCAATGTGTGGTTGCCTCTCGTGCACCCCCTACTGGAGACCTGACCCACAATCCAGGCGTGTGCCCTGATTAGGAATTGAACTGGCGACACTTTGGTTCCCAGGCCCACACTCAATCCACTGAGCTATACTAGCCGGGGCACATAATATAGCTACATCTTTAGTAACACATTAAAAAATATGTTCCAATAGCAGATCTGATCGCTATTATAATATAAAGCACATATCATATATTGAGATATCTGCAAAACTATAATGTAATGTGAAAACATCTGGGGATCTTGCTAAAACAACTATGGTTGTCTGTTTATATTCTTCATTAAAAGGCATATTAGGGAGTGATGGGGGAAAAATGCAGACAACTGCAATTGAACAATGAAGTAATAAAATCTTTTTTTTTAAAAAAGGCATATTAAATTTCAGTTACAGGAGAGTGATAATCAAGATGCAATTTTTTTCCAATCAAGTTCATGGACCTCCTGACTTCTACCCCACAGACTTCTAGGTGCTCACCAACTCCAGGACAGACCACTTGCTCTACAGTGAGAAATCCAATCAATTTTTAAAAATCAACTCAATGTTAGTCAATCAGAAAGCATGTTGCAGAGTAATATACGCAATATAACCTCACTGCTATAAAAACAAAATGTGTCATCTGTTTGAGGACAGGAGAGGTATGGAAAGATATACACTAACTGGTCACCTGGCTGGACAAGCTGAAGTTGGAAGGGACAGTTTACATTTTCTTGTAACAGTTCAATACTGTTTAATGCCTTAAAATAAGTGTATACTTTTATAGTTATTATGGACTGAATTGTATCACCCCAACAATTCATATTTTGAAGTCCTAACCTCTAGTGTGACTACAGTTGGAGACAGAGTCTTTAAAGAGATCATTCAGATTAAATAAAGTCATAAGACTGAGCCTCTCATCCTATAAGACTGTTGCTAAAAAAATAAAATAAAAAAAAAAGGAAGAGACCCAGAGATCACTCGCCATCTCCACTGAACAGAGAAGGGGCCACGTGAGGACACAAAGAGAACGTGTCTTTCTGCAAGTCAGAAAGACAGCTCTCACCAGACATCAACCCGGCTGGCACCTTGATCTTGGACGTCCAGCCTCCAAAACCAAGAAAACAAATGTCTGTCTCTTAAGACTAGAGTGTTTTGTTATGACGACTCAAACACATTAAGTGGTTTGGGAGGAATAAAATATAATAAAAATGGTTATGCCCTGTGGTCAAGATAGCTTTGGCATCACAGGCAGAAGTTCCAAGAAGGCCAGTCCGGCAAAGCCAGGGCCCATCTCTACCCCAAGCCCATCCCCCTCGTCAAAGTCAAAATCTGACGAAGCTGTCTGACACCCCAGCGACCGGGGTTCCCATCAAGATTCTGACTGGTATTTTCCAGCCTGTCTCCCTATCAGCAGCTCATCAGTCTTATGGACGGCATCACGGCAATTTCAAGAACAGCAGCCTATCCTTCCTAGCAAAGAAAACAGTGCAAAAACCCTTCCCAGTAAAGAGAATGGGGGTGGGGGACGTGGAGGAGCAGGGTAGCTTTGCCAAAGAATTTCAAAAAGCCAGGACCTATTGGGTGGTATCATTTAATCTTTGGGTGGTCTGCCCCTCCCCACCCAACTCCTGGCTTTCTGGCCTTAAGTAGTCTTGACTTAAGATATCTTGAAGATCATCAGAAAGAGGCTTGTAGATCATGCATGAAGTCTTATCTTTCCCGGTTATGCTTTTATTTCAGAGGTCACCCATCCACAGCGCTCCAGGAGGTTCAGGGCATTAATGAATCCCTTGCTGAATTTACAGTAGCAGCTCTCAGCCCACACATTAGCGCCACTTAGACAGAGATCAGATTTCCTTTTCAAGCAAAAACTTCAATAGCTCACAGATCAGCCAGCTGAACTCCTCTCTCTCTCTCTGACTTGCAATATGAACAGTGGGGGGTCTTAGGGAGTGGAAAATAAAAACCAAATTCCAACACTTTTCACATTTTTAAATCTTCCCTAAGTGTGTTTGCAGAATAATTTCTGTTTCCTTTACAAAGAAATGGGAGCTCTTTGCTCTAGGTTAAACAGAGAATGCAAAAGTGGTTGATGAGTTATTTGCAATTAAATAAGCATTTACTAGCTCAGAGACCTTAGGAGTCCGTTTCTCTGAACATCAGTTTCTTTGTGTATAAGAAGGGAATAAAAGTACAAAGTCAAGTTACCTCCTAGGATTGGTGTAAAAATTAAATGAGATAATAATAATATATATGAAAGTACTATTAGCCTTGGTGGTGTTTGAGACTCAAATAAACTACTTTGTTGGTAAACTTAAAGCCACGTAACTAACTGTTTTAATAAATTTGGGGAATTATATCAAGTTCATAGTTGAACGTGAGCACAAAACACCCGAGTTTCTAATAAGACTAGTACTGGGATTCTTTAAAATCAGATCTGCATGGAAGTAATAAAGGTAAATGGACAAAATTATGTAGCTGGAAAAATGAACCCACTTAGCTGCCTTTTCCAGAAGGAGAAGGGGAGAAAATGGGGAGGAAAATGGCCCCTAAGAATATAATTAGGCCCTTGTTAATGGTAATTCCAATGCTTCCCAAGTCTTTGGGAAGCTCAGGAATAGTCATGTTCCCTATTTCAAGTAGGCTAGAGGGCATATGATTTGAGAGCAATTTGAGAGAGGTGGACAGGAATGTCACCATGAGAGAAGTACTTTGTAATCATGAGTTTTGACTACTTTTGTTGAGAATTTACATTGGCCTTTGGGAGAGGTGTGTGTGTGTTAGACGGGCATGCGGTGTTTGGGGGTGAGGCAAGGTCCCATGAAGAATGAAAGGGTCTAGGCTACAGCTAATTCACACTACTGTGAAGATTTCCACCAATACCTCCCTTGGGTGCCCAGGACCACCATGGACTTCACTATGAGGCTTAGAGTATCAAGACTCAGCCCCATGCATATCCCACTCTTCCCTAGAGACAGAAGAACAAAAGGTCCATTTGGAGATGCTGTTGGGTTTTGTATTTGTAACATGACTGATGGTTACCAACCTCTTTTCCATTCCAACCTCTCTCCTACCTGCTCATTTTAGGCTTCATCATCTCACACTTAAACTACATTCTTCCGATGTAGCAACATTCTCCCAATGATCTGCCTTTGGTCCTTCCCCGTTCTAGTTCATCCCATATATCTCAAGACCAGAATTTCTTGAAGTGCCATTCTATACACATACACACACAATAGCTCACTGTTTCCTGTGGTGCTTGATGCATAGTAGGTACTCAGTTAACATAGATGGACAGATGGGTGGATGGATAGAAGGAATGGACTAATTTGGGACAAAACTCATGCTCATTTTTCTATAGTGTTATTGAATGTAATGGAGAGGGGTTGTGTTGTTTGATTTAGCACCATTTGGTTTATAAAGCAATTTTTCCAGGTTCGTATTCACAATACTCACATAGGGTTGCCACATGCACCCCTCATGTTCCGGATGAGGAAGCTGACCCTTGAGGAGGATAATAGCTTGTCCCAAGCCACACAGCTAACAGGGCAAGAGGCAGTAATACGACTGGGTTCACTGGCTCTGGACCCTTTCAACCCCCAGTCCCTCTTACTTTATTCGTTCTTCTATTTAACTTAATCTCTCTGTTTTCCAAATAAGCAACAGACAACCTATTGCCGCTTTCACATCTTTTCTGAAGTCATCCCCTCAACAAAAAATGCCCTTATAGCATTTCTCCACTTAGTGTACAGTGTTCATAATCACAACAACTGTCATTTACTGAGACGGTATGCTGGCCCTCAAATGTTTTGGCTGAGACATGATACTCATCACTACCATTCACATTACATTGGTCAGAACTGGCCCATGTGAAGACAAAGCCCCAGGGAAGGAGTTATCCCATGTACCCAGGAAAGAGCAAAACCAGACAAACCTGAGCACTAGAAGGCTCAGTCAAGAGACCAACACCAAATATTTGCCCTAGAGCCCATGATGAATGAACTGAAAGACAGAGAACCAAGGATAGGAATTCTACAAGCAAAACAGGGCATGCCAACTCAGTGAGCATGACCCAGTAACTAACACAGGTAACCACTGGTCTACAGGTGATGCCCCTGTGGAAAGGTGACTCAGATTCTCAAGGGATCAGGTCAGTACTGGGGTGCTGTTTATTTGGGTCAGTTAACAGTGAATCTGATTTTGAAATTCCTCAGCTTCTTCATGAAAGGTAATCCGCACAGCCCCAAAGGATAAAAGGAGTGTGTGACAACAACCCAGGTAGATTCCAAGCTAGAATACTGGGACAGGTGCATCTCTCCCTCACTAATGCATGTGCATGTGTGCGTGTGCAAACACACATCCCCATGGCAGACAGCAGAGGCCAGGATTTAGATATTCTGAGGGATTCACTGCAGAAACCTCATCTTTTGTGAAGTCAAACACTCAGACAGCATCAGGTGCTGTAATTTAATAACTAAGCTTCCTGATACGGGTCTGCTGGAAGCAGTCTGTATTTAGCTTGGGAATTGGGTTAGGATTACACCTATATGCCAGCCAGGTGGCATGGGTGGGTGAGGGTTGCCAGCATCTATATCCATAACAGGCATCCAGAAATATTTGTTGACAATGCTGTTAATGGTAGTGCCCTTGCTCACACTATTTCCGACCTTGAATTTAACACTAAGATATACACACAGGCTAACCCAAAAGTCCACTAAGTGTCACCAGGCGACCCTAAAGTAGCCTCCGTGTGCCAATTCTTAGGACTACATGAATAAACTAATTTGAAATCTTGGTAAAGATTTGGGAGCTAAATATTTTCAATATAATTGATTAGGCAACATGGTTTTAAACTACTCTGTGTAATCAGGTACAATGTGTTATCCCCACCCAATGGACAAGAACAATTTCCCAATTTCCAGCTGGAGCCCAGTTATTCATTGGCTACATGAGAATCCTAATATTCATAGAGCCAGTGGCTCAGAATGACGGCCTCAAGTGGTCGCTTTTACACTGAATGGACACATCTCTGGGATTCCTGGGGGCAAAACTAAACAGGTGCTCTGGTGGGCAAGAAGTCAAAGATCTTGCCACTTACTGCAATCATTGCCCTCGTATTGCCCTGAGCGGGGTCTTCCTTTTTGTCTGTGCGGACCCTTGTTGTGGCCCTTACCCTCTCCAGCCCTCCCAATGGGATTCCATCCTACTCCCTTTGACTGAGGGACTACTTGTGTTAAGTATGGTATTCACGTCCAAAGCTACAAACATAATGATGATAACAATAAATGTCATCTTATCATATTTGTTTTACAGTTGAGGAAACTGAAACTCAGAGAGGGGACCTCAGCTGTGGCAAAGGAATAAATCGCAGAAGTGGGATGGAGAGACAGGCTGTGTGACCCCATGAAGTCCATGCTCATGACACCCCGCACAGTAGTCCTGCCCTCGGAGGACTCGCAGTCTCGTTCTCAGACCTACAGGCTGCATCACAATAGCCTGTACATGCATCCCAAGGCAGCAGCAGCACCCCCAAGTTGGATCTGCCCCATGGTCCTGTTCCCACTTGCCCCATCTCCCCTTCTCTGCCCTACATTCCATCCTCTTTGAGAATGGAGAGCTGACTCCACCCCCAATCTGGGCCACCCTGCCTGATTCCAGACAGCTTCCTGCCCCAAGCTCAGACTGCCGCTCCCCCAGAACTCGGGTGCCTTGGCCTGACCTTGAGGCCGCACAGAGCAGAACAGCATGCTTACACGTAGGCTTCCTTCACTGGGGCTCAGCTCCTCCTCTACAAAATGGATGTACTAGGAACTCCCCCAAGGCTGGATGAAATAATCTATGTAAGGTGCTCACTCTCTACATGAATTGTCTCCCAGGGGCTCCCATCCGCCTGAGTCTCTCAAGATTGTGCTTGGCCAAGAAGATTAGACCACCGTCACCGCATAGCATTGAGGGACCTTCACTCAGATTTGTCCACATCTTGATGCTATGCACTGCCAGGCGCAGGGCCTCCTTCTGAAACCCAGCCAGTTTCCCCAGCCCATAACATCTGGGCCAAGGGGGCAGGGCTCCACTGTCCCCACTGACAGCCTTGGCAGAGGTTCCAGCATGCCCCCTCCCACTACCACACCTCAGAGCCGCGCTGGTCAACAGACTTTTCTGGAGTGATTGGACTGCTCTATAGCTGTGCTGTCCAAAATGGAAATCAGCAGCCACAGGTGGCTGCTGGGACCTTGAAATGTGGTTGGTATGTCTCAGGAACAGAAATTTTAATTATTCTAATTAACTTTAATTAAATCACCCCATGCGGCTGGGACTAGTGCCTATCATAGCAGACGGTGCAGGTATAATACATGCGCACCTAGGTATGTTTCCTGTCTCCCTGCTTCACGGCACGTAGGGCTGCTTAGCCACTCACGGTGAAGTTCAGCCCCACAGGTAACTCACCACACCCCCACTGGCTCCTACCGCTGAGCCTGTGATTATGCTGAGCACATTCCTCTCTGCCTTAAGAAATCCACTTCCCAGGTAACAACCCTTGTAGGGGTCAGTGGGAGGTGAGGAGGAAACAGACGAGCCGTCCGTCGGTGGGACTGCAGCAGCAGGAGCTGAGCAGGGGTGTATATAGTTACATATCTCAGAGCCAGGGAGGATTAGAAGTGCTCCAGAGGTGAACGCCAGGCAACACGATATTCCGCAGGTGTGAAAGCGGCATTTCCGTAGGGTTGGCCCACACTCTCTGAATCAAAAATACCTGCTGCCAAAAGAAGAGAGCGAGAGTCGCAAAGTAAAATAAAATGAGACAGGAGACACTGAACAGGGGCCACGGATCATATTTACAAACATGAAGCAAAGGCCGGCTCCTTCATCAAAGGGACGTGTGCTTGGAAAAAAAAAGCAAAGTAAATTATATAGCTGAAGAAACTGAGGCTCAGAAAGGTTGTTATTTTCTCAAGTTCATTCATCTTATAAGACTTGTAACCAAGCAAGAAGGCCGTGGGACTCCCAGCCGCATCCTCCGTAACCCGGGATGCACGAGAGGGGTGAGCCTGCGCATAGCGGAAGAGGTCGTTTTAATCATCTAGGCAGCAAGTGAGAATGGAAATGAATACCAAACCAAAGGCATTGTAGTACCTGATGGGTGTGTGGGGCCCCAGGGCAGGACGAAGGAATCGGAAACGGGTGTCCGATTCCGGGCGGAGATGATGAGTTGAGTTTAGAGCTGTTGAACTCTAAGTTGCAATGAGAACGACACGAAATGATCAAAAAATCAGTTGGAGACCAGGGACTAAAACTATGAAGAAATGCTGGGACCGGAGATACAAACATTAATTGGGAAATTGTTGCAAAGCAAACAAAATCTCCAAAAAACAGAGGATAAAAAGAAAGCAGCAACATCCGAAGTACTGCTAGGGAGGACACATGGGCAGAAAACTTGACCTAAATTGTGCGGCGTGCGGTCCTCTGCCAGGGAGTTGGACCCACCATTATTTCGCCACGAACCTGCCAGAGAAGTGATGTGACAGCACACATGTGTCTTTTGCTGCCCAACATCTATTCTCTCTTTTTCTAGCAACACCCAGCGGTTTTGACTTGGGAGGGTTGCCTTCCACCCTCCGTCTAAAGTATCCCGGGAAGCTCCAGTCCCAGGGCAGGTGTGGGTCATGTGACCTAGCCTAAGCCAATCAGCACCTCCCATTCCCTAGAGGTAGTGATTGGCTCAGGGATAGATGCAAGATCCAGTGAACTGCCCTGAGACCCAGTTAGGCTTTTGCTGGAAATGCTGGGACGGGCGGATACACTTCCTCTGAGATGGAAGCCTGAGAGAATGGAGTGCCTACAACCACCTAGCTACCTCTTGAAATCTGAGAATGGAGTCAATCCTGAAGAATCAAAAGGGAGAGGAAGAAATTGGGTCCTCCGACAGCTCTGGGCTGTGAATGAAAATACGCCTAAAGTGAGAACCCACAGCCTTACTTATGTGAGTCAGTAAATTGTTTGGAAGGAGTTTTCTAGCAGTTCAGCATGGCTCTTACCAGATACAGAAACGATCCCCACTCTCTAGCTGAGTAAACGAGGCTCCAGGAGATTGGCTGACTTGACAAAGTTCAGGTATTTATTTAACAACCAAGCCAAAATTTCAAGTCACTTCTTCGCCTTGCTAAAAGGAGCTGCTGGGGGTAGACAAACTAGATTTTTGACTGCAATGTGACAAATAGGAAAAAATAAAGACAGAACAGAAAGGCAGGAATGAAGGAAGGACAGAGAGTGAAGTGAGGTACAGGTTCAATGATTCTGAGAATCTGAGATTTTTCTGGTTGTCCCCTCTCTCCTGGTGGCTCGGCAAGATAGAAGATCATGAACGATTCTGATGACCTGATTGACTATTTTAAACTCCAGCTATTTATAGGGCACTAATGAGAAATCATTTCCACCATAACATCTGTTCACTGATTTGCTAATATTGACTCTCTACAAGAGTAATTTGTATTTCATGGCTAGGAACAGTCACTAGTTTTAGGAAACCATGGAAAGCAAACCCAAACTCACGAAGACCCTCCCTTTCAGAAGGCACACCACTGTGAATCTTCTTATTCAACCTCCTCCCATCAGAATAATCCAGAAGGAGCCCATACATACTCCTTGGGCGCTGAAGTATTTCATCTACCGCGGCCTTCAATAGGTATTCAATTTTTGAAGTTTCTTGTTTTCAAATACATGTCAACTTTACTATATATTCCTCTCCCTAATATATCTATGTGTTTGCATGTAAGATGTGTATAGGTACTTATCAATTGAAGTACTTTTTTCAACAAAGTTTACTAGGGAAATTTATTCTCTGGCTTGATGGGCCACATGCATCTTGCAATTTCTCACACATTTAGCTCACCAGTCAACACCCCAGGGTTTTAGTTCAGAGAAGCTGGTTAATGATGCCACAAAATGACGGAGAAGGGCTTGCGGCTCACCAGGCACCTGTTCCGGTGATTTATACACATTAACTCACTTGTTATCACAGCCACCTGTGAATTAGGTACTATTCATATTCCCACTTCACCCCTGTGAAAACCAAATCACAAGAGGTTGAGTTGCCCAAGTTCACATGAATTAAGATCTGAATGCAATATCTGGCTCATGACCATCAGGCTGTACTGCCTCTCCAATTCATCAGTTCTTGACATAGAACCTACCTGTCATCTGTGGTCTATAACCAATAGTGTGTTAGAAAGAGACAGGAATGGAAATAGGCAACGTCTTTGGAAGCAAATCAGTGGTGTCTGTCAAACTTTTAAATGCTCACCTTCTGTAACCTGGCAATTCCACTTTCAGGCACCTTGCCTAGGGAAGGACTTGGAGATTTGGACAACCTTGCGTTGCTGCTTTGGAAAGGGGGACATTGGAAAGAATCTGAATGCCCATCAATACTAGATTTCTTACACGAACTCTGGCTCATCCATACAATGGATTACCATCAGGCCGCTATAAAGAACATGGTCCGTTTTTACATGGAGAATGGGAAATTCTCTCAGGTATGAGCTTAGTGAAAAAGGCAAAGTGCAGGATGCTATGTATGGAATAAGGCAGGGATTTAAGCATTTAGGTTGAAAACAACAGAAAACAAAACTGTATTCCTGTGCCTGAAGCAAGGCTCCAGGGCAAATAGCAGTAGAGATTTCTGTGTTTAACGATCGTTAATGATGGTCCCAAGAGACTCCTAAGAGGCCAGACAGTAGATGTTACAAACAGCCACCAGGAGGGAAAAGGGTGCCAGGCACATTGGTGTGTAGGAAAATGCTCTCCTTTCTCCAAGATGCTAGAGACCCTGGAAGAACGTCCTGCAGGACAGCGTGGGGCAAAGCAAGAGGGACTTTGGTGGGGGTTGTGGCATTGAATATGGAATAATAATAACCCCACCCTGGCCCTTTGCTCCCGACTGTTTAAAAGGCCGTCTGCATCCCACAGAGAGATGTCCCAATGGTCCCTTAAAGTCACCCAGCTTGTTAGCAACCGAGCTGTCATCAGACACCAGATGTCCTGCAAAACCAAAGCTGCCCGCTCTCAAGTCAGTTAACTCTGGATTGTTGATCTTTCGGTTGCATTCCACGTGTTTTCAAAGAGTGTCTTGATCCCTGGCACAAATTGAACAAACAAGCTAGGGCCCGGGTCACCAGACTCCAGGCCCCCCGCCCCACCCCCAGGACATGGCCAAAGAGAGCAGGTGTGTCCTTTTCAATAACAAGCTTTTGTTTTGCATGCTCACCTCCCTCGAGTTGTGTGTGTGGGCTTTACATTTGCAATTCTTGGTATTCTTCTCCTTTCCATTTCAGAGCAGCCACCCACCAATAAACATTATTTTAAAAAACTCTGCCCATTTTCCTGAACCGTCACATCTCTTCTGTTATTTGCGCTTTGTATGCCTTGTTTTTTCAGCCCCTAAACTTGCAAGGCCCAGTCACGTTTAGCAGAGTAGTCAGATTACTGTGGAAATACTGCCCTCTGCAGGCCACTGCCATGCATGACCCTTTAAGAGGGAAGCCTGACTCTAGAATTCAGGCAAATAATAACAGCTGTTACGTTCTGACTCCTTGACATGGACTATCTCATTTAATTCTCACAACAGTCCCATGAGGTTAAGCATTAGTATTATCTGCGTTTTTCAAGGAGAAGTCAGAGTCCCAGAGGGGTTCAGTAACTTGTTCAAGGTCACACAGCCAGCAAGCAGCTGGATTGGAACCCAGGTGGTCTCTCCAGGCTCTACCTGCAAGCTGCTGTTTCATACTGCCTCCGAAAAGGGAAGATAACAATTTCTGAGCAACTTGACCGTGACAGGCACTGCATCCGTTACCTCACCGAATCCATCTGTCAGCCAAAGGAAGGAACAGGACTGAAAATAAAACCCTACTTACCTGCGGTCATGCCCCCAGTAAGTTGGGTCTCTCTAGGTCCAAAGCACGGGCTTCATCCCTGTGTCAGTCATGCAGGTGCGCTGTTCACATCTTCCTTCAGGAGACTGTAGGCAGAGGGCACCGTTCACCGATGGCCTCCGGCTGCTGCCCTGTCGGAATTCCCACAGCATCGGCACCAGGGTTCTCCCAGCCCGCAACCGAGCACGAGGGGCAGGTCAAAGCCTGGCCATCCCTGCCAGGTCAGGAACCTCTAACTTTGCTGGAGACTCCCCAGCGGCCTGGCCTGGGCTCTCTCATTGGTGCATCTCAGTCAGAGGCTCTTCCTGCCCAGTCTGCCTTCCTTCCTGCCCTTTTTGCAGGTGTGGGACCAGCCCTGTGGTCTGAGGGTCCCCACCCACACCTGCTCCCTCCTCCTTTATGTTTCACAGCTGCTATCCCCAGTAAATGCCTGGCAGAGCTCACCTGTTTCTCAGAGGACCCACACTGACCCTGTTAGCAGTCCTGGTCATCCAAGAGCACTTTATCCTTCAGTGGAGCCATCAGTATTGATTATTATTAATTCCCACATACTCTGGAAGAACAGTATCAAGAAAAGAAAACATCAAAACTCCACGCAAGGGTTGGATCTCTCACTGTGGACTGCAGGAGGAAGGGAGGGGCCGTGGAGCACCTGGGACCAGACCACTCACTCACACTAGGAAGTGGCCACTGTCTGTGGAGGTCCCAGGCTCTGGGATTCTTCGCCCGCCTCCCACTCCCCCACATGAGATGGTTCTGGCAAAACGATGAAGAGAGCAGGGTTTGTTCCCACAATCTGCTTACCTGAGAGCCCAGTTCCTTATTCTGGTCCCTCCTGATCAGTTTCCAGATGTGGAATCCCAAGTGGCTCTGTCCACCTGGCCCAGAAATTTATCCTCCAGGATGTTCTCACCTGCCTTCCACCCCCTTCCCATCCCTAGATCTTATACCTTCCATTCACCCAAGCCATGGAACATGTAGATGCCCCGGTGGCCAGGCATCAATCTGGGCGATGTGAGGATCCACCGAGGTGAGTCAGGCACTGATCTGACCTGCCTGTAGCTTGCACAGAGTGGAGGAGCTTGGCCGTGAATGTGGACAACCAGCTGACAGGATGAACACCCAGGAGATGCAGCAGTGTGGAGGGAGCAGTCTGGGGTGTGTAATCCCTAGGCCCGGACCAGAGTCCTGTGTTTGCCGTCTTGGGCAAGTGACTCGTCCTCGCCTAGGCTTGGTTTCCACACCTATAAATGAAACCAACATAGAACAGCATGCTCTTGCCACAGGCCACAGGCTGTGGTGGGCAGGGAGGCTTTGATGTCAGGCACACCTGGGTTTGACTCCTGGCTGGATAAACCCAAACAAGAGACCTAGCATCTCTGCACCTCAATTTCTTCATCTGTATAACGGGCACACCAGCACACGTCTCTTGGTGTTGCTGTGACCGTTAAAAGTAATGTGTAGGTAAAGAGTCCGTTCTTAGTAAATAAGAAATATGTGGCAGCTATTCACGAAGATCGTTTGGTAAGAATAAGAAAAGATCATACATGAGGAAGTGCTTTGTAAGGTAATCTAGCCAGACAGAGGTTAGTGCTGTTGTTATAAATGTCACAGAGGGAATGGGGCTGGGGGTCTGGGATTCCAAGGAGAGGGCACCTTCGCTGAACCAGGGAGAGAGGAGCTAGGCTTGGGTCGGGTGGAAGAGGGTGGAGGCAGTACAGGTGCAGGCCGGGCAGAGGCAAGAAGGCACAGGGCCTGCTTGGGAACCTGTTTGAAGCCCCATTCCCTTGCGGCTCTGTTGGATGAAGACAAAAGAAGCAGAGAAAGGAAGCCAGGACTATGTGCTGGAGGAGTGTGTGGGGAGGTGCCTCTGCTATCTCGGGCCTTGGGCAGTTTGCCGAGGCGTTTATAGTCACACCGGGAAATAAGGCACACACTGTAGGCACAGTTAACCGATGCCCAGGTCTCTGTGGGCAGGAGGGGAGAATGAGAGTACGGGTACAGAGCTCCAAAGCCACTAGAGCAGGGACAGGAGAATGAAGAGAACATTCCAACAGACAAGAGGGAGAAGATGGGGTAACGCAGGCAGAAACAGCCACAGGCTGGGAGGTGGGCAGAGCCCCAACCAGACAGCTCTGTCTTTCTATTCGCATCACATTTTCCAGACGTTCCATACGTTTACCTAACCACCAACTGTGCGGCCGAGGTGGGACTAGAAAGATGGCCATCCCTTCCGCGGGCTCTCCCCACCCCACCCCTTCCCCACCAGCCTGGGTGGGGCATCTGTGGATGGTGCAGCTGGGGTGGAATTTGAGAGCAACACATTCCGTGACACCAGCGTTCCTACCGTGGAGCTGCAGGGAAAGGCAGCTGCAGGCTGAGCCCACAGTCAGCACTTTCTACGCCTCCCTGCCCAGCTCCACATTCCTGGCTCTGCCACGTGCAGATGCCCATAAATCACTTTACCCCTCCTTGGTGAACTCAGCGGGCTCCTTCCCTAGACTGTACGCTCCTTGGAGCAAAGCTTTGCGCTTGCAAGATATTCACGTGCGGGATAAATGAATAAATAAACTGATGAAGAAATAAGTGAAAAGCATCACCACTTCCGACTGGTCTGTTAAGGTACAGGCGGACACTGTGCTCTTCTGTCCCAGGTTCCCAAGAGGGATGCAGTGCATCATAAATGAATTAAAGGCCCCTCATGTATTAGCTGTGTAGCCACGGTCCGGATACTTAGCAAAGGAGATCTAATCACGTCTGCCTCACAGACCAATATGAGGATTAAATTAGAGAGAGTTGGTGCACTTCAGCCACCCTCACCACCCAGTCTAGATGAAATTCCCCTAAAACAATTGGTGTGAGGAGATCTCTTGTGAAAGCCGGAGAGCAGGCTGTGTGTGGCCTTCCTAACACGGCCAGTAAAACAGAGACAGCTCATTTGGATGCAGTCCTCAAGAGTTTATGTCCTCAATATCGGTGATAATATTGATAACAGCTACCTATGTTCAGAGATTGTAGAGGCGGCTGGGGCAGGGGTAGGGGGATGGTGGGTGACCGATTAAACTGCAGTCTTGGCAAGGCAAGTGGCCCAGGCCACCTGGGCACTCCTTTCAGAAAAGCCATAGTCTCCACAGCCCCTTCGTTTCCCTGCAGCCTGACCTAGAAAAGTCAAACCCAATGGTCCCTGGCACCAGGCACCCACAGGCCTGGGAGGAGAAGGAACCACCTGGAGCCCCTGTTCAGGAAGCTGGCAAACGATGTCTTCTGCAGGCTCAGCTGCCGCAAAGTGCCACGGGGCCCCGCTCTGTGCAGAAATGGCAGGCATGTCTGGAGGCCTTTGGGTCTACAAATGCAAGAGGCAGGCAAAGATGTCGGAGAAATGCAGAGAGCTTGGGGACAAAGAGCACCACTTTGCAGGCCCCTACCTTTACCCACTCATGCCTCTGGGGCCCAGGGCACTAGAAATGGCACCGGGACGGCATTTGGCCCAGAAGATAGTGAGCACGACTTCTGGTCAGGCCCCTCTAATATGAGCAGCCCTGCCCGGGGCTTCGGCAGGACTGTGCTCTAGCAGAGAGTTGCCTAGGAAAGCATATGAGGCCCACAGCCAGGGTGCATTCTTGGTCATGTGATGAGTGGAGCAGACCCCAAGGGCTCGATTCTGGCTGCACAGTAGACCCTTCCCACACCTGTCTTCCAGCATATCTGAGGTATGAGGGGTAACTTTTGGGTCAGCTTGGCTGGGCTGTGGTGCCCAGTTGTTGGGTCAAACATGAGCACAGATGTTGCTGCAAAGGTATTTTGTGGATGTGATTAGCATCTACCACCTTCTGACTTTTAGTGAAGATTACCTTTGATGGTGCAGGGGGCCTCGTCTAAGCAGTTGAAGGCCTAAGAGAAAAACGAGTGGGGTTTCCTAAAGAAGAAGGAATTCTGCCTCAAGACCATAATGTGGGAATCCTGCTTGAGTTTCCAGCCTCCCAGCCTGCCCTGCAGACTGGATTTGCCAACCTCCACAAACTCCTTAAAATAAATCCCTTTGTGTATATAGACATGCATTCGATTGCTTCTGTGTCTTTGGAGAACCCTGGCCAGTTCCAAGAGTGATTGTTAACATTTCCCATGTGAGGTGAGCAGAGCACCAGGTCTTGGATAAAATGGGGAAACCAACAATATGCACTCATACCCAGGTGTCCTGGGAGGGAGGTTGGGCCTGGAATTAGCCCCGTTGTGCAGATGAGGAACCTGGCACTTGCAAGCGTTTGGTCCCAAATCTCACATTTTAGGAATGGCGGAGCAGAAACCCAAATCCCAGTCTTCCTACTCCAAAGTGCCTCGTACCTGCTGCTCCACCGGGAACCACCCATAACAAGCTCTCTCTCCGCCCCACTCTGGCCTTCCAGAGACCCTTGCTTCTCCCCACTCACAGCTCCCCACCTGCAGAGCTCTGCGGCCCCCTGCAAAGGAAACGCTTCTCCGCTCTCTCCGTGTTATTGGCATGTTGGTTCTCCAGCACCCAGTCGCAAAAATCCTACTCCACCTTCTCCTCACTCCCCACATCAAATCACTTAAGTTCTAGAGAATCAGCCTCGAAAACATCTCAACTAGCTGCCCTCCTTTTGTTCCTTCCCACAGGGGCCACACGTGACCAGGCCCTTGGTCCTTCTCACCCGTGGGGCTGGACCCTGAAATGGGTTTTGAGAACAACTGGGCTCCCGTGAAACGTAAAAACTAGAGCAAGAACTTCTAAGTACTGAACTTTCTGACCAAGACCAGGAACTCCTGGGGCATTTGCAAACGGCGTTACCCCGACAGTTCTCATCCTTCCTGTCAAGCAACCAGAAGTCACTCACCTCCCACAGTCAAGACCCTCCGTGGGCTCATGAGAGCATTTCTAAGTGGGGGCCATATCTCATCCCCCAGGAGGCATTTAGGGAATTTGTAAGGGCACTTTTTTTGTTGTTCCCGTGTGGTGGGGGGAGGGTTGCTCCTGGCATTTTGTAAGTGAGCATAGGACGGCTCTACCCAGGAAAACACCATCCTCGACCCACGCAACTTGTAGACGTACAGCTGGAGACACATGTCGATGACATGCTTGTTCAAAGTTTTCTGATTGTGATTTTGTTTCATAATAAATGCCAAGGTACCTATTGTCCATTTTAATAAATGCTCACATTTCTATAAACGTGACAAGTTTATTGCAGAGGGCGCTATGTTTCATTTGCTTATTGTTTTTGGAAAATCGCCGATGCCAGTTTTCTCAGTCAAGAGCAGGGGCCGTGCGGGCTGTGCGCACTGATCTGCAGTGGCAGCGGCGGTGGCGGCTGCCACTGCCATGGGTCTCTCGGCAGTGCAGTCCCAGTGCTGACGTTCTGACAGGCTACCTGCTATTTAGTCACACACGCCTTCCTGTTCTTCTCCTTTATGAGACAGGGTGCTATGGGAATGTAAATGGTGTAGCCCCTATGGAAAACAGTATGAAAGTTCCTCGGAAAATTAAATATGGGATTATGGATGATCCAGCAATTTCACGTCTGGCTACAAACCCAAAAGAATGGAACACGGGGACTCAAATAGATTCTTTGTCCACCCGTGTTCACAGCAGCACTATTCACAGCAGCCAAAAGGTGGAAGCAATGAGAATGCCCATCAGCAGATAAATGGACCGACAGAATGTGATACATACATACAATAGAATATATCACTTGGCCTTTAAAAGGAAGGAAATTTTGACATGCGCTACAACGTGGATGAACTTTGAGAACATGCTGTGAGTGAAATCGGCGAGTCACAAGAGGACAGATACTGTGTGATCCCAGTTACATGGGGCACCCAGCATGGGCAGAAGGTGGGACGCTGGATTCTAGAGGTCGGGCAGAGAGCGAGTGGGGAGGTAGTGTTTGGTGGGCATGCTGGAGTGGCAGCTGGGGCAGATGGAAAAGTCCCAGGGACCAGTGGCGTGAGGTGGCAGAGCAAGGTGGCTATGCTCTGTGCCACAGACCTGTGCCCTCGGAAATGGTTCAAATGGTCAATTTTGTGTTACGTTTCTTTACCTGCAATTTTTTTTTAAAAAGTTACGCATTTTATTAGTTTTTATGTACGTATCAGCAGGATAGTAAAGAGGGTATTTCAAAATATTTGTTTTTAAAAGGAAACATGACACGGAGAACAAGGTGCCTAGAGTGTTGTGCCCTTCGTGTTTTATGGCATATTTTACTTTGTCTGGAGACTTGCTGGCACCCCTTGAAATATGTGGAGACACCTGGGCATCACTAATGAAAGGCTGGGACTTGTCGGGGCACAGAATGGAAAGCCCCAGGGGACTAAGAAAATATATATTGGAGCTTATGAGGATCAGGGCTGAGGAAGAGCTACCCAGAGTCGATTTAAGTTGGCTGTGAGCTAGCACGTCTGGGACTACAAACGTTTTTATATTTATGGAGCTTCTTGCACTTTATGATGCAAAAACACTCTGCGTGTATAGTCCATTAGCAGGCGGCAGCTATGACAGAGTGGAAGGGGAACATGCTTGGAGTCAGACCGGACTTGGCCACTTAAGCCTGTGTGATTCAGGGCAAACGTCTTGACTTCTTTGAGCCCCTTTTGCCTCTGTCTGTGACACATGAATATTTAACCATCTTATCATGAATGCCTCATCTTTATCCAATACCTGTTGTGGGCCTGGCACTTGTCAGACATTTAATCATGTTAGTATTAATTATTTAATCTTCACAACTGCCCTGTGAGATAGGCATCGTCCCCATTATACAAATTAGGAAACCAAAGCAGATGTCGGTGGACAGGCTCCCAGACATTTCCTCCTGGCTCACCGGAGGGCATCTACCTGGCTTCCTCCGTCTCTCTGTGGCTGTTTTAGTCTCTTTTGCCCATACGCACGCAGCCAGGAGGGGCCAGGGAGTGAACCCAGCCTAGGAGGGGTGGAAGCTGGGGGGCAAACACCCCAGGCCCCTCATCCTGCCACAGAATAATCCTGTAGTCTCCAGGAAGCTGATGAGATCCATTATGGACTCTCCTCCTCTCCCTGCCCATTCCTCACTCTGCTTCCTGGAACCAGCTCCCACATAAACTGCCTGTGCTCAAATACTCGTCTCCGCATCTGCTCTTGGGGGGCACCCAACGTAAGATGGCAGCTGAGGCTCAGAGAGCTGGCACTTGCCCATGATCCCACAGTTAGAGAGCCTGGCCAGGCCACCACTGACAACCCACTGAATCCAAAGTCCCTCTTCCTGGTGTCTGGCCCAGTTGCTGGGGAATTGAGGGAGACGATGCACATGAAGAAGAGGTTCACCCCGCAAAGTAAATGATGAGAATGGGCCCCTTTGATCTTCAGGAGAGCCCTCTGAGGCTGATGCGCAAGTTAGTTCAATGCCCATTTTATAGGAAACTGAGGCTGAGTTTTGCCCAAAGTAACTGTCTAATCTGTGACAAATGACAAGAGGATCCTTTGCTCCTCCGGTCCCATTCCCCACTTTTCTCTGCCTTTCTGTGCACCCCGGAGGCCAACATTCTGGAGTTCATCACCCAAGCCCCTAGCTCTCTGGCTTCCAGTCGGGTTCAGCCAAAACCCAGCTGGGTTTCCCATAGAAATCATGGGAAGGAAGAGTGAAAGGGGGACTATGGGCCCCCACTCTCTCCCCCATGGGCTATAATTTTTGTAGTGGCAGCAGGCCTCTCTACCTGAGACACAGTCCCCATTCAACCACCTTAATTTAAAAACAAAAAAAGGCATTTGGATTTGCCTAAGTTTTATTTGAAATCTAGAATCCTGGGAAAGAGGCGAGGAAATGAACTAAGTTTGCTAAGACCCCAAACACTTTCTTGAGCCAGTGTGCCCTGCATCGCGGCTGCGGCTCTCAGCCGGTGTGGCTGGGCGCTCACCCTCCAGTGCCCTTCGGCACGCGCTGTGGCTTCCCATTCTTGCCGGTCCCAGGGGGTTTCTCCTCCCCCACCCACACCTCTGTAAATCTAGACATGATCCTTTCGTTACTCCGTCTTCATTAAACCCTTCGAGGTGCCATTCTCTTTCTGGCTGGGACTCTGAATGACCCATCGGGCTTAGCAACCAGTAAGAGAGGGAGAAAATAAAACCCTTATGAAACAAATGCCATTTTCCAGGCAGGCCCTGTGCACAGCGCTTTCCATCCACGGGCCTCACAATATTGCTGCGAAGTGGGTGTTATTCTGACTCCCATCGCACAGATAAATGAACCGAGGCTCAGTGACGGCCCATGGACCGAGCTCCGGGTCAGTCAGAATTGACAGTCCCTGGGCTCTCCCCGCCGCACCACAAAGACCACACTGTTCTCTAGCCTGATCTGTCATTACTGTAAATAACTGTTGGGACCAGAACCCCCTCACCCCCACAAGCCTTGCTCTGGGCATGTCAGGAAACCCGAGAACACCCTGCCTGTGGCGAGGGTGTAGCATCTCTGTGACCAGTGAGCATTCCATGAATGGAAACAGCCTTTCCCTTCTGTGAGGAGAGGCAGGATTTCATGTGAATGTGTGATGACTGGCAGGGAGCCAAGAATAAGAGCAGGAAATGGGAGCCCAAGTGAGATAACTGCCACGAACATTGACGGGCGGGAGCAGGGTAAACAGAGGACTTTCAATTTTGCAAAGCTCCTTGGCTTCAGGACGGCCCTCAGGGAGAGCCGGGAACTTTAGGAAAAGGGGGAGACCGTCTTGGCAGGCTGGGAGACTAAGTGCTGGTGGAGTAATTAAAGGGTGGAGCAAATGAGTAGGAAACCATAGAATAATGCAAAACCCAAAAGCAGGCATCTGAAATGTGCAAAAAAAAAAGTTTGTGCTTAGTAGCTGAATATATTCGAGACAACATTTTGGAATGAGATCCATATGGAATAAAAGGCCGCTGTCATTCGACTTAGCAGCTTGAGAAATGTGACGTGTCCCCATGGGGGTTCAGAGTGGGAATAGTCAGAAAGAAAGAGTTCAGAATGCTAAATGAAGATGTGGAGTTGAACGGACACAGAAGGGTTTTCCCCAGTATTTGACCATTATGACTAAAATCAGAAACACTAGATTTCACTCTATTAGAACATACCACTTACCCATTATTAATGATTTCCAGCTATTCAACACCTCCATTGCAAATACTTTACATATCTTATTCCTAATTCACCTGGAAGCAGCATTGCAGTTTCATTGTACGGATTAAGAAACTGAGGCAGAGTGTGAGTGACTTGCCCGAGGTCACATCCGCAGCGCTGGAGAGAGGATGAATAAGCAGGCACCAACCCAAATCATTTTTTCTGTGAGGCCTTCTGGAGGGTCCAATCCTCTGTTTTCAGAAGGGAAAACTGAGTAACAGAAGATCTACCTGTCCATGGAAGTGGTGGCCCTAGAACTTGAGCAGAGTCCTGTGGAGTCCGGGAAGAAAAATCTTTGAGATGACTAAACCCAGCTCCCACGTGAATGCCGTCCCGACCTTCCCAAGAACGCCAAGCTGGGCAGCGTGGCAGCAGGTTTTCCAAGCACGGTAGCATGCACCCCTTCCATTCATGTCTTTATTTATCATGTCTTTATTCACAACAAACATTTTTCACTGTGTGCCAGGAAAATATTTTTCCAGTACCCAACACAAAAGTGCTTGATTTGCATTTTCTTTTGATCTGATTTTTTAAATCTTATCACCTTTCAATGTCATCCACCACATCAGGTCCTCCAATGCTTCTCCAGAAACTCGGTTCAACGAATAGGCAGCACACTGCTGACTGTAGCCCATTTATGAGCAAATAGAAGTCCTTGGTTTTCAGAGAAGTGATTGTGTTTTCTATTCAGTAACACTGGCGGCTCAGAAAGCATGTATTTTCCTTAGCAAATATGAATGGCAAAGCGTCCTAGAGTCTCCTTTGTGAGCTGAGGGTAGTTGAAAGGGGTGCTTTGTCAGGGCTCTGAAAAAAACACGGGTTTGGCTAGAGTTTTATTAGAAATCTAGAAACCTGGGAAGGGGGAATAAAACTATGTAAGTTTGCCAAGTCCCAAAACATTTTCCCCATTTGTTTAGACCCAATGCCAGGTTCATGCTGGCCTATTATCAATAATTTTTGCTCTGTAACAAATGACTCCTGAAACTTAGTGGCTGAAAACAATAAATACTTATTATTTCCCATGATCCTGGGGGTCTGCTAGTGGTCCATCTGGGCCTCTTAGGCTAGGCCCCGATGGGCTAGGATGCCACATTCACATGACTGAGGCTCACCTGGGTGAGTGGGCCTCTCGAGTCCCCAGGGAGCTAACCTGGGCGCCTTCACATGCCGGTAGAAGGGTTCTCAGTAGCCAGAGAATGGCAACCCCGATGGACAAGCACTTTTCAAGATTCTCTCGTCTCATGAATGTTACTGTCCCATGCTACTGGCCAAAGCCAGTCACAAGTCCAAGCCAAATTCAAGGGGAGGAAAAACAGACACCACTTTTTGACGGGCGGATCTACAAATTATTGCGGCCATTTCTTTTTTTCTTATTCCCTCAGCTGCTGGGAGTTTTACTGGCGGAGGGCCCTGAACCGCCAGCCCTCTCGGAAACAGCTCCTTTTCTCCTGAAGAAAGCCGCCTCGCTCAAGGACACTCCTCCTTCCCAGGGGAGGCCATGGTGGTAATAGGCCAATACTGGGGTAGAAAGGCTTAGCTCCTTGCCCAGGCTTGGGACAAGTGTGAGGGGTCTTCCGGGCTTCAGAGCTCCCCCAGCGGTCAGCTAAGGCCTTTGTTGAACCTGACTTGCAGTCTAACTGATCTCTCTGCTCCATCCTGCTCCCCCCCACCCCACAGATGTCCATCCTGAGCACAAGCCCCATTAGACCTGCTGCAGTCTGATCTCTGTCCCAGCGGCTGCTCCCTGGGGACCTCAACCTGCCAATTGACATCAGGAGGAGTCATAGAGAGCAGATGCTAAAACAAATGGGGGCTGGGTCACCCGTCAGCCAACAGGGAATGATGACCTGTGGCTGGTGACCTGTGGAGTTTAGAAGACGGTGGTGAAATTGGTCAAACTGCCGCTGGTGGTAAAACGGGATGGGATGCTGGGAGAAGAAAAGGAACTGGAGGCTGTGACATATCAAGCTCTCAAAAAACATGGAGGAAATAGTCATGATAAGGGCAATGGAACTGAATGGGTGTTGCTAGAGAACAATGGATGCTTTGGAAAACGGCAAGAAAAGACTCAGAGTGACTACTAGTCCATTAAAAACTGACTGCAAAAGCACAAGAGCCTCTCGGCCCCATGTAAAGAAATTCTTATCTCTTGTAACCAAGGCAGATTAAATTCTCAACCAAAAAAATGGAAGGATCTGTGGCTCCTTTTGTGAAGCAGAGTCGCTATGTCAGCTCAGATTTTTACGTAAGACAAATATATTTCTGTCTAACTTAATACATTGTTATATGAGGTCTACTTCATATCTAGTCCAAGTTGTACCCTGCTATAGACTGAACGTTGTATCTCCAAAAAGTTGTATGTTGAATCTTGATCCCCAATGTGATGGTATCAGAAGGTGAGACTGGACAGGTGATTAGGTCATAAAGATGGATCCCTCATGTGTGGGATTAGTGCCCTTATAAAAGAGGCCCCAGGGAGCTCCCTCACTCCTTCCACCATGTGAAGGCACAGCAAGAAGTCTGCAGTCTGCAGCCTAGAAGAGGCCCTCATCAGAACTTGACCATGCTATCACCATGATCTTGGACGGCAAGCCCCCAGAACTGTGAGAAATGAATTTCTGTCATTGATAAGCTACCCAGTTTATGGTATTTTGTTATAGCGGCCCATACGCACTAAGACATACCCTAACCACCAGCCTTGAGCGTACTTCAAATCCACCTAAAGGCACAGAATTGGGGCTTCCAGCATGGCATGAATGTGGCACTAACAATTTCAGGGTCCATGTGCACACGCGTGCACCCAGCTGCAGGGCTGGCTGGAAAGTACAGTATAAGCTGCACAGTCTTCAATTTCCTGAATCTAAAAGGTTTCTAAAAGGAAAGACTCTCTTTGCTCCTTAATAAAATACTTGCCTCAGCCACACCTGTTTTAGAAGTGTGCTGGATGACTTGCTTGTTGAGTTTACCACCTGACAGCTCTTCTTCTAGTAACATCTGCATGTGACCAAGAGCCTCCCATATCACCTTGGGCAAGGCTGTCCATGGGGAGGGTGAGACCTCAGCAGCCAGTGGCTGGGGAGAAAGGAAGGCAGGTGGTGGCATTTCTAAGGTTCTGACTTAGCTCACTCCTTTTCCCTTTGGATAACAAGCCATCTGAGAAGCAGAAAGGGGAGTTCAATAAGGACCAACGTTATCAGCTTTATGTCTTCTCTGGATTAGAGAACACAGATTAGATATAAAGATGAAAGCAGCATTCGACTCCTTCCCTCCTGAATTAAATTACCTCCTCATTCTCAGGGATAGCTGCAGCTTTCCCTATGTTCCTCCCTCGCCCCCACCCATTCCTAGCAACCCCTTCCAGATGCTAGACTCTCCCTGGCTGCTTCCTCCTGCCAGAGGCAGGTGCAAAGGGAACACACACAGCGTGTGGACAAAGCCTGTCTCTGAGAGAGTTCAGGAGGGGCTACACTACATCTGCTCACTTCCTCTGGTCTCAGTCTCACCAAGGAGCTGTGTCCCTCCTAGCCCTGGGAGAGGGATTAGTAAAAGGAGTGGCGATTGGCGATAAGGACATAGTTGTATCAAAAGAGAGAGATATGGAACTCCCTCCACCCATTTTTCTCATCCTCTCCCTGCCCCCAGAAGTTACAACTGGGTAGGGCAGGTATTCCAAGTTATAGAACTGACCCTGGATGGGGAGGTTAAGATTTCTATTAAATAATCGTAACACTCCCATCTACCATTTTTTGAATACTCACTTTGTTCCAGACATTGTGCTAAACTTACAAATGGCCTGAAAAACTGGGGCTCAGTCAGGCTCCCATCAATATGCTGGGGTGGGGCTGGGAGGCAAATAGGAGAAATTGGTAAAAGGACCCAGAAGCCAATTTGAAGAGGCTTCCACTGGCCAAAGATGATAAAGTCTGAGCATCATTAAATACAATAACTGAAATGTATTGAAACTTATCAAATATATTTAATTCTATGAGTTTTAATGATACTTCTCAAAATCCCTAATTGCTCATGAACTAACTCCATGTTCATAAAGCTGGTAAGTAAAGAAAAAGAATTAGCTTTTATTCTGCTTTTTCTATATGGACTATGCCATTGGGTGACCAAATGGTAGATATGGGGGAGTTTCTTTTTTTAAAGGTATTCTACCTAATAATTGAAGAAGGAATCAGAGAATCAAAACCTAACCATTTTTTTTTAAAAAAGATTTTATTTATTTTTTAGAGAGAGGGGGAGGGAGGGAGAAAGAGAGAGAGAAAAAACCAAAGAAACATCTATCGGTTGTTGTCACTGGCCCCGACCTGGATGGGAATCCCACCAGCAACTTTTGGTTTGCGGGCCAAGGCTCACCCACTGAGCCATACCAGCCAGGGTCAAAACTAACCCTTTTGCAAGCTCTAATAAATTAATTTCAGCATGAGCATCAACACCTGCTACACCCACAAAATGAGACGACCAGATATTTCATGCCTGCGGTAGAAGAGTACAGCGCCACCTACAAAGTGGTCTTGCCAAGAGAAATCAAATCTAAATGCAAGCAAGACTTTCTAATCAAATACTGAGGTACATGAGGATGTCCCATCAATAAGTTATCCAACTGCAAAACTCTACAGGACAAGCAACTCAACTTCTTTAAGAAACAAATTGCAAGGAAAAAATAGATTTGGGAACGGAAATCGAGGGATTGTATTATCACAATGTGTAGACTTTATTTGGATGCCCACCCAAGCAAACTGTTGGTGAAAAAAAACCTTTAAAACATTTAATGAGGCAACTGGAAATGTAAACTCTGGCTCAGTTATTTGATGACATTAAAGGGATCATTGTTATACTTAGGTGTGATCGTAGGATTATGATTCCGTTAAAAAAAAAAGTTCTAATAGTATGAAGATGTACACGAAAAGATTTATAGAGGCAATAATACCTGGAATTTGCTTCAAAATAATATTAGGAGAGATTACATGCAGGTATAGAAGAACAAATTTGGCCATGATTTGATCATTTTCGAGGCTGGGTGATGGGCACGTGATTTATTATATGAGTCTCTATATTTTTGTGAATATTTGAGATTTTCTACAATAAAAGTTAAAAGAAAAACATGCAAAGGGGCTTGATTTGATGGGTGGGTGGTGGCAGAATAAGTCTGTGCCTCGCGCCTTATGTTTAGATTAGGGCAGGATCTTAGCTCATGGTTGGAGCCCCAGGGAGCAGGGAAGAAGTGCTAGGCAGATGGCCAGGCTCGTCAAAGGGGTCTAACAACAGCACTCATACGGGAGTACAATCCCAAGAACCAGGCAGACCTAGAAAGAGGTGGGAGGAGACCAGCATGGTAGACATATAGACACTTGCTGTTTATGGTTGCCAGAATAATTTCCAGGCCCCTCCCCCTGGCAGGCACAGGGCACTCAATGTACTGCCAACACTGTGTAGATTAATTCCAGAACTGGGAGAGCTTGCCAGTGAAGGTCCCCCATGCCTACAGCCGAGCTCGGCAGGAGAAAGGCAGACAGCAATCCTGCAGTGCCTTGACCCTCCGGGGAGAACCCCAAGACAATTTTAGGATTGAATGGGGGTGTGCATAATAGAAGGGCTTGGTTGCCTGCAAATTCCCTTTCTGAGAAAAGCTCTCAGTCTCTCCGTGGTTTAGGCTGCCATGTTGAAGCCACATGACTCCACCCTTCTAGCCACAGCTGACTGAACCAAGAATGTACACCTAACCCAAGGGGGGAAAAAATTCATAGACTGAGCTTAGTGCCTCACACTCCTCATCAAGAACTGGAACTAGTGAACTAAGAAACCAAGATTAAGAACTGCAAACCATACCATCAGAAGTAGAGGCATTGGACTTAAAAGGTCATTGCGACGAACTGAATTTTGTCTCCCGCTCCTCCACCAGCCAAAATTCATATATTAAAACCTAACCCCCAACGTGATGACATTTGGAGGTAAGGCCCTTGGGAGGTGATTAGGTCATGAAGGTGTAGTCTTCATAAATGGGATTAGTGTCCTTATAAAAGGAACCCCAGAGAGTCCCTCACCTCTTTCTGCTATGTGAGGATGCAATAAGTCAGCAGTCTGCTACCTGGAAGAAGGCCCTCACCAGAACCTGACCAGTACCCTGATGTCTGACTTCCAGCCTCCAGAACTGTGAGAAATAAACTTCTATTGTTGATAAGCGACCAGCCTACGGTCTTCTGTCAGAGCAGCCTGAATAGACTAAGTCATGTATTCCCACAGTGTGCACGTGGGTTGGTCCCAGTTCACCTGTGTGACTTTGGGCGAGTGACTTAGCCTCCTTGAATTTCAGTTCCCTAATCTGTGATGTGGGGAGAATAAAGGTAACTATATCAATGTGATTTTCATGAGAATGAAATGAAAATATTTATAAAATATATATTAAAAGTTCAATAACTATGAGCTCTTATGATTATTTCTAGTAGAGTCAATACTATCCGTGGCTATGGCTGCGTTTGGCCACACGAGAGCAAGGGAAGCCCGTCACCAGGGACAACTAATAGCAGCATGGGTGGGTCACTGCCCAGCATCGGCCACTGTGCAAAGAAAGGACTTGACAAGTGTTGAGACCTCATGACAACCCCAGAGTCTGGCAATGCTCACTTCACCAATGAGGAAACTGAGGCACAAGCTGATTTGCCAAACAGCGGGGAATTGGTGATGGCAGGAATGAATGTCAACATTCTGTCTCTGAGCCGGCGCCCTTAACGCTTCTGTGACTACTTCATTGTGCAGAGGGGGAAACTGAGGCTCAGAGACCGTGCAGCCCTGAGAAACGAGAGGAGAAAGGAACCCCTGCAACTACCTGGGAGCCAGAGGGTGTGATGTGGCCCGAAAGTCCAACTCTGCTCCCTGTGAGGCCCCAGCATCTTTGCTTTCCCATGAAACAGCCTGTTGTAGCCCTTGAGAGACTGCCCTCGTTTGAGCAGTTTCCTCTTCTTAGTTCTGAGGAGAACAACAGGAATCTTGATGTGCTGCAGTCAGCCACATTAGAATCTGTGTACTGACCCTCTGCTTCAGCGGTTCTGCTGCCAGGAAAAACATCATGTAATGGATATTACAACTCAAGTGTCTGCCTCTTCTAATGGCAGCTCATTCTGCCTCTGCCCCATCTAACGGCTGCTTCTATATGGCATCCCCATTAACCAGAATAAACTCTCCACTCCGCTGAACAAAGAAGACCTTGACCGAGAGAGTGGCGGTCAACATGTGGCCAGAATGAGATGTGGTGTGGATAATTCCCTTTTGAGAAAACATCCCTTCAGGCACGAGTCACAAAATAAACAGAGACAGGGAAAAACCACTAACAAGAGAAAAATTGGAAAGCCAAAATGTTAAGAACAGAGCGAAAAGAGCTTTTTAAATGAGACCAGACTAAAAAATAAAGAACTTTTCCTTCGCCCTGCCTGTTTTTCCACCCACAACCTCCAACCCTCACATTTTTAAGAAAGTCATTAAAGAAAAACTATAAACTTTTCCATCTGAGACAAAAGCTGTTAAATGGAAAGAGAGAATGTAGCAGAGAATACCAGTTGTCAAATGTCTACAACTAACTGGTCGACCTTGGCCATCTCAAGGGAAACCACCAGCCCTGCACCCGAGAACCAACAACTGGGAAACTACATAATTGCCCATAAAACTTGGAAAGTTGACACGGATTTCAGAAGACAAAAGAAAGGAGGGTGACCCTCTTTAAATAAGGCAACAGCTAAGAGTAAAGAAGGCACACCGTTTGGGTTTACAGAGGGAAGCACTACAAGTCCAAAATCAGACAACTCTAGGACCACGTCAGGACATTGCCACGGAGCAGCTAGTGACCTTGAGCAAGTGGCTTAGGCTCTCAGTGCCTCAGTCACTTCCTCTGGATACTGAGCGTGACAAAAATAGAACCTACCTCAGAGGGTGGGTGTGAAGATTCATGCATGGTGGCATATTGGACACATCCCATCGACATTCACTACCCCTCTTACAAGAAATGTAATTCCATAATTATTATTGTGATTATTATGACATGATTATAAGCAAGGAAACCAAAGTTGTCCCCTGAATTTATGTGACCATGGGTTCTATGGAAACCTCAGAAATGAAACAGGGGTTATTCCCAGGTCCCCAGATTCCAGAATGTGGGCATTGCAGAGCTTTCACTGGAGCCCTTGGGTGCTTCAAAGGATTCTCCGCTGCAAGGGTGCTGAGAAGAGAGTGAGGAAGAATTGGGGGGGGTGTGGGGGCGAGAGTTAATACTGGTTGAGCATTCCTCAGTGCTAGGAACTGAGCTGAGCATCGCACACACATGTGCAAGCACACAAGTGCACACATGCACACACAATCCCATTTAATCCTCTCCGTGAATCCTCACAGTGAATCAAGTACTATCATGATCATTCTCATTTCACCGGCAAGGAGTCGAGCTTTAGAGACATCCTGTGACTTGCTCAAGGGTCCCATATCCAACATGGGAAGGAACCGAGATTCCGACCTGAGTAGCCTTCATGACGCCACAGTACTGTCCTCTGGAACCACACAGGCGTCTCCCTTCTCCTGACCTCAGTTTCCTCCTCTATAGAATGGAATTTGCACCACAGGCCTTTGTAACACTCCCATCCTGTGCTTCTGCATGTTTCGTCAAGGTCTTCCAGCCGGAATCACCATTTTCCAGGCAAGGAAAGAAGAGGTGGGCTGTATATGTTCCCTGAGGCCTTTGGCCAACATGATTTTGTCTCTTGGGCTAATTACAAATACAACTGAATGGACAATGATATTGTAGCCAGCACAACACACGGTGCCCCACAAGATGTCATGTCAGTGTCACATCCTCAGCTTCCCGAGCAGAGCAGAGAGGGGCAAGAGTATCCCCAGGGGCGTGAATGCTGGCATTGAGCATACTGAGTCCTCAAATGCCAACATAGACCCTGGCACCTGTGAAGGACAAAGAGAAAACCAAAGACAAAGTACTTGGGTTCTACTGAGAGCCCCAGGGAGCCTGAGCTGCTGGAACCTATTCCCAAGGACTTCAAGGCATGAGGAGAATAAAGAAAATAAGATGTTTGAAATTAAGAAAAGGATAAAAAGACCTCAGTTTCCCAGATACTATCTATGAGGCTTAAATACATCATCTCCACTACTCTTCACTGCCAGCAGTGGGATAAGTTTCATGAGCCCCATTTCACAGGCAAGAAGGCTCAAGTTCAGAGACATTAAGCAATATGCCCAAGGACACACAGTGAGCAGAGAGTAAAGCAGGAGAGCAACCAAGGGCAGCCTGATTCCATAGGCCTCACTGAAGCATCACACCACCCTTCCCCTGGAAGAGGGGTGCTTACTCTCTAAAAAGGTGCGTTAACTGCTAGAGGATCCCAGTAGAGGCCTAGATACAGGGAATGCACTCGAAGCGTTAGGAGAGAATGAATGCCCTGTGCAGTGGAGTTAGGTACTGGCAACTTCCATTGGGAGTGGCCAGCATACCCAGGATGCAGGGCACTATTGCAGGTAGAAATGACCACCGGGACAATTGTACCCAGCGTGCCAGGGACAGGGAAAGGAGAGCAGAATTCCTGGCTGGGATATCAGAGTAAAGGCTTCCTCTGTGACCCTCACACCCACAAACACGAAGGCACACAGGCACACACCCACAGTCGACACATCTCAAAAGAATGGAGAGTATAAAGCCTCCTCAGTACAGACTTTTTTGGGGAAAGGTAGAGTTTGTTGAATAACCCATGTTTTTGTTGTCACTGAAGTCCTGGTTGCAATAATTAGTGGTTTAAGTTCTTCCAGGTGGGAATGCAATGCTTGACATTGAGTGACCTGCTAAAACAGGAGTCCCAGAAAACCCACGTGGGGAGAGGGCTTGGGCCAGTAGGAGCCTCTGTCCCATTGCCCTCAGCTTTCCAGATTCTGTCCTGGCAAAAGGGTACTGGCAGGGCAGAGGGGCCTTCTAGTGCTGTGGCTAAACAAAACCAGCTTTGGAACCCCCCTGCCCTGGGGTCACTTCTCTCCTCGGGCACTGAATAACTGCATGACCTTGAATAAACTACTTCACCTGTCAGCACCCCATCTACCAAATGGCAGTAATGGTCCTCAGCCCCCCTGGGCTGAAGAGGGCTCAATGAGATAATGCAGATACACCACTTAGCTTCGTACCTGACCCAGAGTAAACACTAAGTAAAGGGCGGCTCTTATTTTCATTGGAAGACAAAGCATTTTAGCCCAGAAAACGATCAAGCCCATCACAGCCCCTAAAACAAGAACATCAAACGCAGAAATTTCAAGATCAGTTGGAGATTAGAACCAACACACTCCTCACATAAAAAATGTCCAGATGTTGAGGCTAGTGTGGGACAAAAGTGCTGATCCTAATGAACATAATATTCCCAATCATCGAAAGTGAACAACTTAGGCAAACATTTCCGGGTGTTCGTTAGAACTCAACGGGGTAACTGCCGAAAATTCAGGAGGAAGGACGGGAGTTCACTGGAGTGCCCACGAGTCTGCCAAAAGCCTTTTCCAACAGCTTGACTCTCAACCGCACAACCTTAATTGAAAAAAACACCATTTAAAAAGCCATCTGAGAAGGCATTGGCCAGGAAAGTCACTTTCCACAGATCAGCAAAGAAGAATCCCATCTCTTTGGCCAAGGTCTCCCACTATTCCTTTCACCAATTAGTAAAAACAGCCTTGATCTCAAAGCCAAAATAAACTGCTCCCTCCATGTTTTAACTTTCTACATATTATTATTATTAGTCATTATTGTTATTAGCCTTGCTTCCTACTGGTAGAGTTCATCAATGTGATTATCTAACTCACTAATTCACGTTTCCAGTTGCATCAGTTCGACGGTGTCATAATATTTTAGTCAATGATTTCAACCAATGCATTGTTCAAAACAATTATTCCCACCTGATTCTGTTTCATGATTTTATTCTTCCTTTTCACGTCTGTTCTAGTCCCTTCTCTAAGTTCTGATCTTTGCTGTGTTTAACATCTGTGTTCCAATAACAGATGTTTGCTTCGTGTGTACATTTGGTCCAGTTTCTTGTCTTTTCTTTTGAGGTCATTGCACTCCTTAGGTTGTGCTCTAGGTGTCTTCTTATTTTGATCTGTGAGTTCATAGTCCTCCAGGGTGTTTGTTATGCTACCTACAAAAGGGCAGAAGGTCAAACCCTCGTGTGGAGCCCGGGTGCTCCCAGGAGACAGAATGAGACAAGCCCTAGGAGGGAGAGCTGGCAGTCACTCCTCCTGGACTCACCCACCAAGACTTTCTTCTGATCAAGTCTTCATCTTCATGCCTTCAAAGACAAACCACATTGGCAGGAGTTTTGGAGAAACAAACACCCATAGAAAGTCAATCACCCACCTGTTTCCTAACTCTTCACTGCGACAGGGCTTCTGCTCTGTCTTAATTTACACCTGCACATGGCCTTGGCTATTGCCACAGTTTGGGGGCACACAATGACTGTACTGAGTCAACAGCGGAGGAAGGCAAGGGCAGAATGGAACCAGCTTTATCTAACTTCTCTGAGCACATGACCCTCTGACCCAGGCTAGAGCCTCCTCCACCTTCACTCACCCCACCCCTCTTCCTTCTCACACCCAAAACCTACAGCTCAAAGTGCCTCCATAGGAAAGACAGCCATTCCTATGATTGAAATACTTATCCCTATTACGATTCAAGTGCTTCTGGAGAAAAAGGATATGTTAGGTGACTATCTTTCAGAAACAACTTAAGTCAAACATCAGGGGCTGCCCAAGGGTGAATTCTGAGTCAACTTCTTCACCATGATGCAGAGTCCACTCTGGTCCTCCACATTCCCATCACTGGGTACAGGATTCTCAGCTGGTTACTCCAACACCACAGTGTTGCTGCTAAACTACCCTGGGCACAACTGCTTCACGGCATGGAGGAGGCATCAACGGAGGGAGCCTGGAAAGGAGGCCTCCCTGCTGAAAGGCAGCAAGGAGAACATGGGTTCCAACACTGGCTGCCCCACTTGCTAGCTGTGAGATCTTGGGCAAGGAACTTAGGTTCTCTGAGCTTTAATTTCTTCATATTAAACTAGGGCTTAATTATTCAACAAATGTTAACTAAGTTCCTCTTATATGTCAGGCACTGTGTTAGGTCTGGGTATCCATAGTCAACACACATAGTACCTGCCACTGCTAAGGTTACGTTCCCACGGGGAGACATACGTGGTCTGTCCAGAAGGCGCCCAGCCATGTAACATGGAAAATAGAGACAGATATTGAAGAAGACACAAGAAACATTGTACACAGGACAATGATGCCTCAGTCCCCTTCAAAGTAAGCACTCTAGGACCTCACACAGTTCTCCCAATCACCATCAGCTGCCCTGTTGTATTTTCCTGAATGTCACTGATGGTTGGAAATCTCTTCCCTTTCAAAGGCGATTTTTTTGGGGGAAAAGCCAGAAGTCACAGGGCCCCAAATCTAGACTGTAGCAGGGATGAGTCACCTGGGTGATTTGATGTTTCGCCAAAAAACTCTGCATGAGACACGATGCAGGAGCGGGTGCACTGTCGTGATGAAGCTGCCAATCACCAGTTGCCCACAGCTGTGGCCTTTGGAATCATCTGAATGGTTTCCACAAAGGAATGTTCAAGTTTAATGTAAAAATTGTTGCAGATTCGTCACTTTACTTGCTCAGTCATGTTTTAATGTGACAGCCACACAATACACATGCTCACTCGGTGGCATCTACTGTCCCCACTGACAGTATCATGAAGTCATCATTGTTCACACACGTGCATTCCAGTCCACTCCCCTTGGCTGCCAGCTCACATTGATGTCATACAAACCATTCTTGTTTTATTAATGATGGCTGGACTTTTTCTGGACTGACCTCATATATAATTCCATATTGAGGCACGTGGTCCAAGGCAAAGTTACAGAATATTATATGAGAGTATGGGAGAGACCCATGTAGCCTGCAGAGGTCTTGGATGATAACTGCATTTACCTCTGAGATTCTTGTAAGGATTAAATGAGACGGAGCCTGAGTAGGGCCTGGCAGGCATCCAGAGCTCTATAAATCGTCATCACTCCTGTTATTCAGCCCAGTAAGATGCTAGCCTTGGGGGAGCTGACCAGTGTCCAGATGCCATGTTTTCTGCTCAACGTGCCATCCTGTCCTACATCTCCATGGTTCATTCTATCTCAGAGCTCCTGGGGGTGGGAAATCAACTCCAGTCAGAGAGCAAATGGAGGGGACATGTGTTTAAACAGAGCCCATTAAAGAAGGTTTCAGAAAAATCCTGCTATTGCTAATGGAAGGAAACTAGTTCATTTTCTTCACTGAGAGAGAGGGGGAGAACTAGTTCTGAACAAATGAGCACGTCTGTCCTTTAACCCCAGTAGTCTGGGTGAGAAGAGCTGTTTGAGCAACTTCGGTAAGAAGCAACGTAAATGAAGGGATCTCAATAACCATTCACAGCCCGCCACACCCCCGCCTTGGGCTCCCATGAATCCATGCGTTCTCCTGAAGGGGGCCTCATGCCTGCCTTCCCAGCCCAGCTGAGAACCAACACAGACTGGTTAATTCAAAAAAAAAAAAAAAAATGGAACTAACATTTCCTTCTCCCTGATATTTTTCTTCTTCTTTTTTCCATTCAATCCAGAAAAGGATGTCTGAATCTTAGAATGTCAAGGTTAGGAGAGCTCTGAGAGATCACCCCATATAGCCATCTTCAAATAATTTTTAGCAAGAGAACACTTTTGTCAGATGAAATTTTATCCAAAACCCTAATGCAGAAAATGGGGAGATAAAGTAATATTTTTTCATAGAAGTGTATCATTTTCTCTTTTTTTTTAAAGATTTTATTTATTTTCAGAGAGAAGGGAGGGGAGGGAGAAAGAGAGGGAGGGAAACATCAATGTGTGGTTGCCTCTCAAGTACCCCCTACTGGGGACCTGGTCCATAACCCAGGCACGTGTCCTGACTGGGAATCGAACCGGCAACCCTTTGGTTCACAGGCCAGCACTCAGTCCACTGAGCCACACCAGAAGTGTATCGTTCTCATTTCAAGTTATCTGTCACTGAGTTTCACTGAGGTTCCTTTGATGGATCCCAAAAATTATGCTGTGGGATTCTGCACAGTGTAGGCCAGTTCAGATCTATGTTGGTTTCAGCATCTAACTGCTGTTGTCCCTGCTGTTACTACGCAGTTGCAAGAAAATTCTTATTTCCACAAGCAGGCAATTTGCCAGTAATTACAATTACAAGTTTCTTGTACCATTTATGTTGCAAACGAGAGAAATTCAATTCAGTTTAGATTAGGGAGTGCGGAGTAGAGGGGAGCATTTCTCAGCTCCCATAAGGAAAAGCCAAGGGTTTGAAGAGCTTCAGCCTGGCAATCTCCCCCGCTCCCCTCTCTGCACTGCTCAAGAGCCTCCCCATACTGGAGGGAAGGGTGGGCCCAGTAGTTCTAGGCTTTTTTTCTTCCTGGAAGAATGGTTTTCATCTTCTTGAAGTTCTGGAGAAAATTCCAGGGCAGACACCAATAGGGCGGTCTTGGGACATATGTCCTTCACAGGAGGGATGGCTACAGGTAAGGAAAAAGGGGGCTCTTACTGACCAGGTTAGGGTCATCTTGCCACCTTGGTGGTCGGGGAGGATACGACTTCAGCACTTCCCATCCAGGAGGAATGGGATTTCCACGGGGAAGAGAGCTTCCGCTAGCAGAACAGAGGGAAAAAGGGAAAGGAGCTACGTGGACAAAACCCATAGCTACTGCAGCTCACTGAACTTCCATAAACAGCTGCATATTTAACAGTTTTAACAGCTCACTTTCCATTCTCAGTATAACGGAACAAATCCAGAGCCTGAGCGATAGCAGGAACTTTTGGTCTAATGATGAATAGCGAACACTAACAATTGTTCACGTTTCATAATCAAGTGTTACCTTAGGAGGTATTTGATGAACAAGGTCTTCATCCAATTTAAATTTTCCTTCTTTTGGAAAATCAGAACACTCTTCAAACAGATCTTGAAACATTCAACAACGTGTGTAATTATTAGACATCTCCATTGCTATTCACAAAGGACTTCAAAACTACCTAATTTATTTTGTTTTGAATGTCGAGTCCAAAATGTAGTCTTCCAATTACTTGAAGGAAGTTTTAGCTGTTCCTATAGGCCCAGCTATGGTGAGCCCCACACTGCCATATTGAAACAATTCTGCTTACTAAAGCCAGAACTGTAACAAAAACTTAAATACATAAATGATCTATGAAATGATATTGTCACAACTCAGCATGTTTTATGTTCTGCTGTTACTACCCAGCTGATCTATGAAGTTATGACAGAGCCTCACCCAGCCCGTACTTGGGAATGGCCTGCACATGTGTTACAAGAATGTATACATTTGCACCATCTTAAGCAAGTAGTTGAGTGCCGGCCTAAATTATTTCTAAATATTAGTGTAACACCCCAGCCCCACAAGTCAGCGAGGCTTCCACAAGAATTTTAAATACATGCAGAGCTCTGGGCCAGTCTGCGCGAACCGCAACAAGCAGAAGGGGGGTGGATGCTCCCCACTTGCTACCTTGTAGATATAACGCATCTGAGTCTGTGCTGTCTCTGCAGTTCTTTTCAATCAATTTTACTGAGGTACAATGAACACGCAGTAAAACGCCCCCGATTCCAGAGTATATTTCAATGCATTTTCTAAATAATTCAAATTAACTTTTTAAAATGATATTCTAGATTATAATCTTCAGCATTTACATGCTGGATCTAATCTTTCCCATCTTAAAAAAAGCCTCCCAGGGATGAACGTGGCCAGGTATTTTTAAATATTAGAAAGCTGTAATAAATAAAACAGTTTGGAACTGGAGCATCATATTAGTTTGCTAGGGCTGCCTCATGCAGTTCCACACCCTGGAAGAACTTACTGCCTGACAGTCTGGAGGCTGCAAGTCTGAGATCAAGGCCATGCCCTTTCTCAAGCCTTTGGGGAAGGATGCCTCCTTGCCTTTTCCCGGCCTTTGGTGGTGTGCGGGCCATCTTTGGCTCACAGATGCACCCAGTCCTCCCTCTGTGCCCATCTGCCTGTGCCTGAATTTCCCCTTTGTATGTGGGCACCGGTCATAATGGATTAAGAGCCACCTAATGACCTCATTTTAACTTGATTACCTCTGCAAAACCCTATTTCTAAATGAACAAGGTCTCATTCTGAGGTACCAGGGGCTAGGACTTCAACCCGTCTCTTTTGTGGGGCACAATTTAACCTGTAACAATCACGAATAACAGATGGCATAGAATTTTATCAGAAACTGACCCAAACACACACAAAAATATTAGAATATGATAAATGTGGCATTTCAAAGAAGTTGAGAAAAGAGCAGTTACTCCATACATGATGTTTGAACAATCAGGCAGCCACCCACTGCATCAACTAAATTGTATCAATAATTTACACATTGGACCTGATCACTTTCCAGTTCCCGGTTCTAGTCCCTGAGCAGGTCTTGCTGTCCTGGGGGGCGGAGGGGTGTAGTCTATAAAAATACTTCAGTATCCTTTCAAATAAACTCACTTTTTTACAAAGACTGGCTTGAGTTGATTTCCTTATAATCATTTCAGAAGCCGATGACCTCCTTTCTGGATATTCCTTCTTATAGAAGTTTATATGCTCTTCATTTAAAAAAATAACTGTCCTGTCACCCTGCCTCCTTCCCAATTCCATCTGGTCTCTCACCTCTACCTGGAAGTAGGTTACTTGAAGTCAATTGGTTCCTTCTGCATTGACCATCATTCTGGGCTGCCCAGGAGAAGTGTCCTTTGAGGGCCACTGGGAAGTCTGCAAAGCCAGCTAAGATCGCAGCTGTTTTAAAACCCAGACATCAAAGTATTTGGATGGGATCCAGAGTTTCCTGCCTCCCTGCAACCTCCCTTCCAGAAAAGAATCAAATTGTGGGCAGGAGGGAAAACCACCTTAATTAGACCTCCAATTCTCAAATCTGCCATTGGACTCCTTCCTCCAGAAAGGGGAATCTTGGAAGCTGACTTATTAAAACAATTTTCTGAAAATTGGTGAATTGGAGGGCAGTACTAAAACCAGACAAAGCATGCGTGAAGCCAGAGGCTGGCTCTCTCTTCCAGGTTTCCTCTTACATTGCCCAGCTTTGCTTTTCAAATGGTAACGGTTGCTCCCACCTACTGGACACTTACGTGTCTTGTGTATGTTCAGAAAAGACTCACATGATTACATTATCAAATTCTCCCAACATCCCCATAACACAAGTTCTATCATTATTCCCATTTTACAAATGAGGAAACTGAGGCTCAGGGAAGTTAAGTAAATTACCCAAGAGCACACATTTGGGAAGTGACTGAGCTCAGACTTGAACCCAGGCTTGTCTGACTCCAGAGTCTGTGCTCTGGGAATCCTAAAGGAGGATGTCTAAGGCCAGCAGGCAAGAACAGAAGTGGGCTGCACCGGTCAGGGGTGAGACCTGGGGAGCAGTCGGCAGAACAGGGGTGCTGAGCTTGCAGTGCATCATCTGAAGGAGGCCCAGCTCTGTGGGGATGTGGCCCAGGGCGGCTACATTTTCCATTTTCAAAGAGAAGCTTGAAATCTGGATTTTATATGAAATCTTCCAACTTTTCAATGTTGGGAACTGATTCAAATATTTTTAGGAAAACTTTGTGCCAACAGAAAAATTGGCATGGGGGTGGGGCGGTCCACTCTTAGGTAGGAACTCTGGATCTCCATTCCTCGTGTTTCCTGTGGGAGGGACTTTAGCGAGACTACACCCAACCTCCCGTCTTTCTCCTCGAATTGGTGCATTTCAGCAAAGGACCTGCGCTCAGCTCATCTCCTTCCTCCTCAGGAGCCAGCCTGGCCATGCAGGGGGGCATGTCATAGGCTGGGTGGGAAGGTCCATCTATTCAGGGGTGAAGCACCCACAAACCCTCTTCTTTGCAAACAGAAAGCCCTGTTCTCCTTGGTGTATCTGTTTCCTGTGGCTGCTGCAACAAACTGCCATAAAATGGGTAGCTGAAAACAATAGAAATTTATTCTCTCACACTGTTGGAGGCTGGACATCCACAATCATGGTGTCAGCAAGGCTGTAGTTCTTCTGAAGATTTTGGGAAAGAATCCTTCCTTGCCTCTCCCAGATTCTCATGCCCCCGGCGGTCCTTGGCATCCCTTGTCTTGTGACTGCATCACTCCAAGCTCTGCCTCTGTCTTCACACCACCTTCTCCCTGTGTCCCTAAGTCTGTTTTCTCTGCTAATAGGGACATCAGTGACATTCGCCTTGGGGCTCACTTAGTCCTGCAGGACCTCGTATGCATTAATTACATCTGCAAAGACCCCATCGTTAGTGTCTCCACTTGACAAATTAGGAAATTGAGACACAGAGAAGTAAACTGTTCAAGGTGCAAAGGTAATAAGTGTGTATAACAATAGTCCTAATGTAATAAGCCAGGAGATAAACTCCCTGCTATTGTGAAGACACTGCTGAAGAATCCTGGATTCCATGAATATATTTTAAAAGTAAAATAGGGATTACTTCCACTGGCGTTGAAGGAAAAATGAAGCTGCTATTAAAGCTAATTCCACTAGGGGGAAGTAGACACATGCATTTTGACGCTAGCCCATGGAATTTTTTTTTTTTTAATGTTAAGCACAAAGTTTTATCACATATTCTATGTAGACTGTTAAAGAAGAAATTAATCTAAACTACTTTTCTATTTTCTTATTACCTTGAGGTATAGAATGTTGCTGTGAGGATTAAATATTATACATCCAAAAGTATCTGGTAAACTCAAGCAAATGAAAGGACTTCACTCCATCAACATTCAACAAACCGTTGCTGCTCCCTCCTTTGAACCAGACCTTGCACTATTGCCAGGGGTCAGGGTGCACCAGGCACGATGTTCCCTGAACGATGAGGGACGTGGACCCACCACGCCACTGCATCACTGTGCATGCACACTTATTCTGTGTGAAAAGGTCAGAGATGGTCCAGGCACAAGGTGCGTGGTCTAGAGTGGTGGCAAGAAGTGGGTAGGTTCGGAATATATTTGGATGAGCCTGAATCTGGGAAACAATGTGGTAAGTGCTGTGTCAGAGCCCAGGGGTGGAGAAGTGCAGGAGAGGCAGTGACCGATTCCACCTGGAGAAATGGGAACTTGGCTTTAATATGGAAAAGAGCCTGCAAGGCAGACGGGGAGAAATGGAAAAGTATTCCAAGAAGACAATCCTCTGGACTAAGGTTCCAGAGCAGGGAATGTCCTTTTGCCTTTGGAAAGAGATAAGAGGGTACCCAGCAAGACCTGTGGGATGAGATGGAGGGAAAGGAGAAGAGATCTTCACCCCCCAACTCCTAAGCACTGAACACCAAAGACAGGTGGAAAAATGGTTTGTTCCCTAAGGACACAACCTCCTTCGATCACTCCTTCTCAATATACCACCCTTGTGTAGGGAATTTGGAAATCCCAAGTTATAGTTTCCATTCTTTAGCTCCAACTGGAACCTACATCAGTTGAAAATATACCTGAGCCAAACATTATAATAGACCTAAACGGGGTTTTTACTTAATAGACCATCTGCCTAAAGCAACATCAGAATCTCCAGACTCTCTTCTCTGCTCCTATTGGCTTTGTTTCCATGGGAATCCATGCTTGTGAGAATTCGGTTATGCTACCCATTTCCTACTGCACGGCACTTCCAATACAGTCCCTCATTCGGGCTCTGGTGTGGATTTCAGGACACCACACACTCCTGGCTTTCCTTCCTCTCTCTCTCTGTCTCTCTCTCTCTAGTTACTCCTCTTCACTCTCCTTCACTGGTCCTTCTCATTTTCTGGACTCCAAACTGAGGGGCCAGGACTCAGCCCTCTGGAATCTCTTCTCCATCTACTCACTCTGCTGGTCATCCCACCACTCTGTGGCTGTGTATACCACCTGTACACCTAAATATATGTATCACCAAAGGTGTGTATATAATCTCTATTATATATATATATATATATATATATATATATCTTTAGCTATCACCTCCCTCCTGATATCTTACCTGCCTATTCTATGTCTCCACTTTGAGGTTGAAGAAGCATCTCAAAGTTAAAGTATCTAATCACCTGATTGCCCTTCAGAACTGCTCCTCCCACAGTCATTTCCTTCTCAGCATAATGGCAACACCACTCTCCCAGCTGCTCAGCCGACACCCTTGGTGTCCTCCTGAATCCTTCTCTTATTCTCACGTCCCATATCGGACAGGCCAGCAAATTCTATTCACTCTGTCTTCAAAATATATCCGGTGCCCGATCACTTCCAAAGCTATCACCCTGTTCCAAACTGCCACCTCTCTCCTAGATTACCCTATCCACCTCCCGATGAATGTCCCTGCTTGCATCCCCTGCATGCACAACACAGCAGCCACTTACCCTGTTTAAACTGAGAGGACATGGCCCTCCCACTGCAAATCGCTCAGGGGCTTTGGTCCCCACGGAGTGAAAGCCAGTGGTCCACGCACAGGCAGCAAAAGCCAAAGTAGACCCGTGGGACCGCACCGGACCAAACAGCCTCTGCACAACAAAGGGAACAACCTACAGAGTGAAGAGCAGGCCCACAGACTGGGCAAAAGTATTCACAAGCCAAATATCTGATAAGGGGTTAATCTCCAAAATATACAAGGAACTCAAACAACTCAATCGCAAAAAAAAAATAAAAACACCCAAATAGCCCAATTTTAAAAATGCGCAAAGAGCCTATATAGACATTTCTCAAAGGAAGATATATAAATGGCCAATAATTATATGAAAAGATGTTCATCATCATCATCAAGGAAGGACAAATCAAAGCCACAATGAGGTACCATGACCTCACACCTGTTGGAATGGCTACTACCAAAAAGACGAAAGGACATGAGTGTTGGAGGGTTTGCAGAGGAAACGTTTGTACTCCATTGACAGGGATGTAAATCGGCACACCCATTATGGAAAACAGCAGGGAGAGCCCTTGAAAAATTGAAAACAGAACGACCGTTATGATCTAGCAATCCTGCTGCTGCGCATCTACCCAAAGCAAATGAAATCGGTATCTCAAAGAGATATCCGCACCCCATGTTCACGACAGCATTATTCACAGTAGCCAAGATATGGAAGCAATCCAGTGTCCACCAATGGCTGAGTGCGTAAATAAGGAGATATACGATAATACACTAAATATAGTTAGTGTATTCCAGGACCATGAAAAAGAAGGAAATCCTCCCATTTATGATATGAATGAAACTGGAAGACATTTTGCTAAGTAAAATAAACCAGACAGAAAGGTAAACACTGCATGATATCACTTAGGTGTGTAATCTTTAGAAAAGAAATCAAGCTCCTAGGAGCAGAGTGGAATGCGGTTTTCAGAGGCTGCGGCAGTGGGGGAGTGGGCAGTGCATGTACAGCATGACTACACTCAACGATACCACACGGACTATTGGAAATTGCTAATAGAGTACATTTCAAAAGATCTCGCCACACACACAAAAAATAACTATGTGAGATAACATGTTAATTAGCTTGATTATAGTAATCATTTCACTGTGTATGTGTGTGTCAAGTCGTCATGTTGTTTGTATACCTTAAATATGTACTTTAAAATACATAAATAAATTAAAAAGCCAACAGTCAACAATAGTCCTAACCTCCCTCCAGAATACCCTCCCCAGCTCACCTCTGGCCTGGCCTGTTCCTCTGCCATTTGTAATCTTCGTCCAGCCACACTGAGTTCTTCGTTCTTCTTCAAATACACCACACACACACTCCAGCATGAAGCTTTTTAACTTGTCCCTTCTCCTTAAAATGTCCTTCTGCGGGACACCCACATGGGGAGCTAGCTCTTCTCCTTCTATTCTTCACCTTCAAATATCATCTTTTTGGCGAGTAAATTGCCTGATCATCCTTTTCGGGACTGAAATTGTGCTTCCCACTTTCCCAGCTAGCTCTCTGTTCCTCCTCCTCTGGTACAGTCTCCCCGTAGAACTTGCTGCTCCGACAGCCACACACACCGTTTGTTTGGTGTGCCTCTGGTCCATGAAGCGTAAGCCCCACGAGGTCAAGGACTTCTTTCTGCTCTGTTCATGGCCACATCTCCGACACCTAACACAGTGAGCAGACACTCGGGAAACAAGTGTGCGATCAATGAGTCAGTGAATGAACGATTTTTGCTAACAATCTTAGAAGAGAATTAGATTTTGTCTCATTCACTGAAAACCTTCAAGGCACACCAAAGTCAAATGACTGGCCAAGGGCCTTAAAAATTGTCCCAGAGATGTCACTGCTGTAGAGGAGATGCCAGTCGCCCCAGAAGTCTGTCCCACTCTGGCAGTCACACATTTCTTTGTCTTCATACCAACTGAAGGTCACATCAAATAATGGGTCCCTGGGGCCCAATTCTAAGAATGGAAAAGAATACATAAGGCAACTGCCTTCTAAGTAGCCCACAGTACTTTAATATTAAATGTTTAGAGAATACGCAAAACATGTAAGTGAGTACTAAATTATCTAAGTGTTAGACTCCAGTGGAGAAAGACGTTTGTCTTCATTTAATGGAACGGTTTCGTGGAGAAAGAAATGGGAGAAATATGTGAAGCCACAGCATGTCCTTGACGTTATCAAAAACCTGGTTTCGCAGCAGCCAGTTCTACCAGCTGCTGGGAGAGGCACAGCCCTGCGCTATTGGAATGCTTCTCATATTCCCGGTGGGATGTTTCGTTTGGAACAAATTCCTCTGTTTGTTCCACTTTCCCTGACTCTCTGTGTTGTTTTCTGAGCATTGGACAGAACAGCCAGCTCTCCCCGTCTCAAAGGCGTGCTCTCGAGGAGATGAGCTGCTGCCATTCAACTCTGCCCCAGTTCTGGGTGTTTCCCAAACCTTTCACAAACAGCGCTGTGTCTGAAAACTCCAGGAATGCGCGCCATAGATTACATGGGAAAGCCCCACCTGCACAGAGCAGAACTGCGTTCGCCACGCCTCCTACAGACACCTGCAAACCAGAGTCGGAAGGGACAGGAAGAGCAAACCGTCAGATGGCCCCAGCAGGTGGGTACCTGAGGAGACCCAGCACATAGGCCCCACGACTGCTTCACTGTCCGACGGAGCCCCTGGCGCTGCCCACAAGCGCACCTGCCACCCCATTCCCTTACTCCCATCCAGCCTGGATGAAAGCAAGCACAAACGGGCACCTCCATCAGACTGGTGGGTTAGGAAGACTCCCTGCCCCGCACTGCAGTCCCCCACAGAACCCCTAAGCAGTTCCCAGGACACTCCAAGGGCCTTTGGGGCCTCTGCACCTGCAGTTCTGTGCCCAGAGCTTTGCTACTCCTGCCGAAAGCTGGTTAACTCCACTCTCCTTTGACTCTGGGGGGGGACTGCAATGGGGGGTGGGGAGTCTTCCTAACCCACCAGTCTGACAGAGGTGCCCGTTTACACTCCCAAAGCAGTCCGTGCCAACTTTGGGCAGTGGTGCGTTCATGACAGGCTACCCCTGCTAGTCTGAAGAGCTGCGAATGCAGGGTCTTTCAGCTGTCCCCTCAGCCATTAGTGTCCCCCAGGGGCACAGCAGGACCTCAACTGGCCATGGTCGATAAATGACTGAAAATTGGAGCTGGATATTAGAACACAGCCTATGGAAAAGCACACCATTGGGCACTGTTTGAGTTTATCATGTACATTACATGAAAATAAGCAAATAAGATGTCAACTACCTTCCTGGGAATGAGTTCCTCACCTCCCTTACTCACTCCTGAAATCGTTACCCTGGGCATGGCTACGGGACAGCTACACAAAGCTCCCATTTCCAAAAGCGAACCTGTTTTCTCTCTCTCTCTTCAAGCTCTTACCAGTAAGCTCAACGGTGCAGAGACAACTTCCCCATTGTCCCGACTCAGCCCCTTTGACCCTCTGCCTCTCTCTCCGGAGCCTACTCCAGATCACTTTTGCAAAAACTCTCGGTTCGCTGGGCCAGCCTATCTTTAATTTTAAAGCCCCAGAAGCTGGTGGTACTTGCCGAGACCAGATTTCTACATTCTAGGGGTTCAAACGGTTCTCCCAAAACTAAACTTTGGTCGTGTCTTCTAGCTCATCTAGGAATAAATGTCTCCTGGCTCAGGTTTCTTAAGAAAACCTTTTCTAATGAGATCATTTTGTTCACCAGAAAGTCTCTGAAATTCATTTCTGCCTTACCTATTTTTTTAGTAGTGTTCTTGAAAATAACCAACATGTATTGTCCGAAAAGTTATTAACTTAAAATTCAGTCATTTTTGAGATTCCCTTTTCTTTTGAAAGATCTTCACGTTAACAGTTACTCCTCTTAGTCTCTCACTCCAGGTTCCTCGGTGTCCAGTGAAGGTTGTATCATTAGTTTCAAGGCACAGGGAGGTGGGTGGCAGGCCTGATTAACGTACAATACACAGCAGGCTCTAAATTTAAATAACGTCTGGTTGGAGGGAAACATTGAGGCTTATCATAAAATGGAAGGGAATGAAATGCGGTCAAGTTTTAGGAAAGTTTCAACTAACTTCTGAATTGGAATTTTATTTCACAGGCCTGCTTGCTGTTAAAAGTCAACCTAAGTTGGGGGAGGCAGGGAAAGGATGGGGTTTGTCAAGAAGTAACCTGAAAAAATTACCTATGGTCAAAGTTCAAACAATTTGCACACACACAAAAAAAAAAACAGTGGTAAAATAGTGATTGGGTTATAACCTAAAGAACAAAGTGAATACCTATGAGTCCACATGGATAGAAATAAATAATTGGATACATAAATAAACAGGGATCAGGAACAAATGACCACTCCTTGGAGAGGAATTCCAAGTAATACAAGTGAAGAACCGAGGAAAGTGCAAACCCCCCCTGGAGAGCCCAAGGATAACGCTGCAGGCAATGCCCGAGGACAGGGCTCGTTCGGCGGGCACACCTTTGAAGAGAAACAGGGCGTTGGCAGAGTCTCGAAGTACCTCCCCCAGAACACTAACTACCGTGCTGCTTCTAACCAATCACGAGAATTTCCTTGATACTCTTTCCTTCAGGAGGCGGACCTTAATTCTCTTCTTCTCTGAGTGTGGTCCAAACCTGTGATTCACCCATGAGGAACAAAGGGTGGGAGAGAAAAACTGGAGACCTAACAGTGGGCAACGTGGCAGATGCCCCCCTACCTCGGTTAACGTCACTATGGTTAATGTCACCAGTAAAAGTCATGTTGATTTCATGAGATATTAAGATATAATGTGATGAGGATATTCTTTCCAAAAATCTATAACCCCAGCCTAATCATAAGAAAACATCAGGCAAATCCAAATTGAGGGAAATACTTCAAAATATTAACCAGTAGGCTTCAAGAGTGTCACGGTCAGGAAAAACAAGGAAAGACTGAAAAAAATGTCAGGAAGAAGAAAGAGACTAAGGAAACAGGATTACCCAATGCAACAGAATGCAATGGTATCTCAGATTGGATCCAAAGCAGAAAAAGGACATTAACGAAAAAATGGACAGAACCCAAGTAAAGACAGTAGTGTAGTTTATAGCACTGTACTAACACTCAATTTCCTAGCTCTGACAAAGGCACTGCTTATGTAAGGAGAAGCTGGGTGAAGGGTATACAACTCTCTGTACTACCTTCGTACTTGTCTGTAAATCTAAAATTATTTTAAAATTAAAAGTTTTCAAAGAGCGACTCTATCCAATATATCTAACAGGATAAACTGCTGATGGTCCACCCAAATACCACTAGACTCATGGATAATGGACGGGCATACATTATCATAATCACTTCTTAGTGATTCTTTTTTTTTAAGATTTTATTTATTTATTCTTTTAGAGAGAGGGGAAGGGAGGGAGAAAGAGAGGGAGGGAAACATCACTGTGTGGTTGCCTCTCACGTCCCCCCTGCTGGGGACCTGCTTCACGTCCAAGCATGTACCGTGACTAAGAATCAAACCAGCAACTCTTTGGTTCCCAGGCCAGCGCTCAATCCACTGAGCCACACCAGCCAAAGCTCTCAGTGATTCATATCTTCAATATTTTTTTTTATCTTTTTGATGTCCCTATAGTTGTTGTACAAACCAAATATATAAGATAATGCTTTTCTTACGAAAAATTTTGATTTATCATGGCAATCTATACATTATCTTTACATATTGATATACTGTATTGATACATGACAATGACATGCATGACTTCCTTGAAAGTGTTCTTTTGAAAAATAATTACGAAATCCCGGTAAAGAGGGATAAAAACGTTTTAATTATTGAAATACATTGGCAAATTGAATCATTCACATTGCAATACTAAGTGGACACGCATGGTCATTATCAAATGAAAAACTTCCCCAGTAGCCCACTGACCATCAGTCGCAAGTCCTGGAGACAGGATAGAAGGAACGTGACGAGATGCTGTGATCGCTCAGGGGCCGAATGGGGGACTCGATGGCTGGGAAGCGTTTGCAGTCACACAGCCTTGGACTAAAGAAAACAGGAAGCTGCTCAAAATACGCATATGACATGCCAGTTTCAGCGGTTCCCCTTTAAACACTGCAATGCCACGTACTGTTCCTGATAAAGGAAAATTTCTGACACTTACAGAGAGCTGAAAACCAAACAGTAAAAAAAAAGGGCACGAGATAACAGTAAGAATCGACTTAACAATTCTACAGCTAAAAATCAATGGGAAGTAGAAACAGTGAAAGATAACAGGCCAATATATGACTTCAGGTTATTCATTGATAGTGCCTTATTATCTTAAGTTACAAAGAGAATAAGGATTTTGTTATATAAAAACTATCAAAAAGGTATCAGTGAAAAGACACCATCTTCACGAATGGCACTGAACGGCGCGATAGACGGGCTGCTGGCGCGGAGCGGGCTGGCTGGGCGGCGGCAGTCTTGGTAGCGGGTCTCCGCAGGCGGGCCACAGAAAGTTCCATACCCGGGTGTCCTGTTTAACCGAGTCCCTCCTGGTACCATATCACTCAGTGTGCCCCCGTGGTTTGAACCACCGACTTAAACATTCTGAGGAGGCGGGGGTGGGGGGCAAGTGATGGTTTAGAGTCTCCTTGGAAATGTCTGTGCACATTACAATGCCCCATGGAGCGGAATACCTTCTAAATCTTGATGAGCAAGCTATGAAGATAACAGACAAAGGGGAAATAATTAGCAAGTTTGACAAGGTGCAACTTCAATAAAAATACATCAGCTTTAGGCCTAGAAATTATTTACTGGTTTTCTTTTAAGTAAAACACATATTCAACATTCACTTCATATTTATTTAAGACTTCATGCACAACCAGCACAGTCCCAACCACTGATTGATAGAAAGAGACAAAGTCAGGTAGAAAAAGAGACTTATAAATGGACACTTAAAACACAACAAAATAATGCCCAAACCTGGCTGCATGTCATCATCACCCAAATGAAAGGGACAGACTGCTCGGCCACAACCCACCCCTTCCCTCCGTGGGCAAACTCTCCTGGGTGGGCTCTAGCCATCCACACTATGCTGGGGGGATTCTGCTGCAGCTGGTCCATCCACTGGCCTTTGAGAGCCATCCCTTAGCTCCTCTGGGCTGGCAGTGCCCCACAAGTCTAAGTGAGCATAACTTCCACCCCGAGTCATCTGTAGCAGAAACTACACATTTGTATCGTGATGTGAGTAATTTTAAAAGATGCCGAAATCATTTCTCACTTTGCTTCAAAAAGTAGCCAAGACAACTTTGAATGTTGGTCATGGAGTGAGTTCAGTGGCTTTATTTCAAAGAAGATTTTACATGTCAGGCTGAAAAGGGGGTCTTTCCATAAAAACGTCTTTCATTACAAACTATACTCTTCATTCACATCAGGGTTGTGGCCCAATAATGTCAGCCCAGAAGGCCGTGAGTTCAGCTGCATTACAAATAAGTACCAACTAAGGAAAGGGGGCAGCCTCTCCACTCAGAAGTCTTTGCGGGTAACTGAAAGGAGGTGGAGAAAGATCAGGATCAAGTCGATTGTGCAGAAATAGGGAAAACTGAGGAGAGAGAGGGATGGCCACAAAACAGTAACATTTACAGCCAGGAGCAGAAAGGACATTTTTTAGCTGGTGCCTGACGTTCCGTGGGCTGGCTTAGCATCACTATTGCTAAACTGTTATCTGGGAGTGTGAGGCCCACATCCGAAATTTAGCAATCATCTTATCTCCCAGGAAAAACCTAAAACGGAGAAGCTGAGAAAAGGTCAAGGATGCATCTAAGGTCCTGTGTTAGCAGAGCTACTGAGTCTCCAGATATCTATCTAGAGAGCACCTTTATCCACTCCATCCCCACGCATTTTGAAATACACCCTATTTCTAGGAAGGTAAACAGTAACGTATGCTCTCTTTCAACTAGACTATCTTTTTGATTGGATGTGAATAACAAAAATACTATTACAATAGGGGCAAACTGGCAGGGAACTGAGAAATCAACATGGAGGGTTAGAACTCTTATTAAAAATACGAGAAATGGCCCTGGCTGGTGTGGCTCCATGGACTGAGTACCGGCCTGCGAACCAAAGGGTTGCTGGTTCGATTCCCAGTCTAGGGGGCGTGCCTGGGTTGCAGGGGCAGGCCCCCAGTAGAGGGCGCATAAAAGGCAACTACACAGTTAAGTTTCTCCCTCTCTCTTTCTCCTTCCCTTCCCCTCTCTAAAAATAAGCCAAGATTGTTACATTTCTTACCAGAAACTGGTTACAGTTTCCATATCCTCATGCCCCCGTGGGAAAGCTCATTTGTCACCATCTGTGACCTTATTCTGCGACCCCTCCCCACCCCACACACCAACTCCAGTTCCGTCCTTCAGCAAGAAGCTGGTTCACTATCAAATCGGCCTTGCTTTGGGTCTGCCAATGGCTGGGTGCTGGTTACAAAAACAGTATCATAATGATGATGACAATAGTGATGAGGATGATAAGGATAGCAGAAGCTACCATTTATTTCATACTTAATCCTAATAATAACCATTCGAGCTAAGCAGTGGTTCCATTTTACAGATTTAAAAAATGGAGGCAACCAAGGGAAAGTAATTTGCCTAGGTCGTAAGTGAAAGAGCCTGAATTCAAATCCAAGTCTGTATGGCTCCCAAAACAGGCTATCTCAGGAATCTCAGGAGACAGCATCCCTGATTAATGGAGGTTCAAAAGAGTCAGGAGGCAATTCAGCAAGACTGAAGGACAGTGGGAATCCAAGCACCAAAGTGCTGCTGGACCAGGTGAGCTGAGGCTCTTACTCTCTACAAATGGCTGCTTGGTATCTTCTAGAGATGGGGCGCAGTTAACAAATGAAAGCTATTTTCTCCTGTCCTTGATCTTGCTCGTGTTACTATAATTCTAGCTCCAAGCTCTTCACCAGGATCCCAGGTCCACAGTGCACCACGCAGACAATGTTTTCTTCTGCCCACACTGAACATGTTTTATGACATCCAACCAATAAAGCTGGCCTATGAGTTTACTCTTCCTGCTGCACACCTGGGCACTGAGGCACCGCCCATCCCCACTGGAGCCGCGGTTCTGATGCACCTCCTCTGTGCACTTCGGCTCATGGCTGTGGTCGAACACTTAATGTTGACCCTAATCCAGTTCCCAGCCCCAGCCTCTCTGGTCTCTCCCTGTCACTTCCAAGGTCTGAGACTCTTAAAGTTTTTGGCAATGAAGAGTGAAAACTCATTGTTTGTGGTAAACACTTGGCTTGCTCTTTGTAAATGAATTAAGTTGCACTTGAAAGAAAATAAATGATTTTTAAAACCTGCAAAGAAAACTGATCTGACCATGAAAGACCTCTTCGCGATAAAATGTACTCGGTTCCACAGATTTAACCACAAGACGGAACCCCCTCCTAATCTCCAAGTCCCAAGATTTCTTAGAAATAACATAGCAAAATAAGATCTACAGTTCGTTCATTATCAAGGCTAAATATATCCAATTATTTAGAAAAATATACAGTACCTCTCGATTAGTGAGTCATGTATTTGTCTTCTAATCTTAAAGAGAAAATTAAGAAAGGTAAGTGTTCAAATTATAAACAGCATTTTCTAGTTTCTTATGAAAGCTCAAATAGTCAAGACGTTTTTTGCTAGTTCCAATCACAAAGTAGAAAATAAGGATGAGGAACAAATAACTCAAGTATGTTAAATTACTGTGCTGCAGCCTTAATCGTTCCTTAAAACTATGCACGAGACAACTGTACGGCACTTAGTGAGTCAGCACTCTCTCCCCCAACCCTCGCTGGAAGTTGACTCATGCAAGAAGCTATCTGCAAGGGTGCAGTCACGCCTCTCAGCAAAAGGACTTCATCAGCCCACAATTACAGTGAAAACGCAGACACGGGAGCCTCACTTCATTTAATCATACAACAGGCAGTTACTGTTCCTCTCATCACCAGACTGATCAACGGTCAGTCACCTTTATAATACAGTATAGGAACTTACCTTTGCGTTCTCCAAAACCCCCAGGAACTGGCTGACACTTTAGCCTTCATGTTCACACCGATATTAGTAAAAAATTAAAAGCACCCACGGAACACAAACACAAACAGAAGCCAAATTACAACCCCATCTGTACAGGGCTGGTAGTGTCAGCAAATGAATGCAAAGACAGACACGCGGTTCCCTGCCACTCGAGTGTGTGTCAGCTGAGTCAAGCTGAAATGTGCACTTCGGATTTTCTCACAGAACCTAAAACAGATCGTTAGAGAAAAATAGACATCTCAGGATTTTACCTACTTTTCCGAACGGTCTTTGTTGGATTCGATACCATGTTGACAGCTTCAGAGGGGAGACCAACATATACTCCACCATAGTTTCTTCATGAAAAGAAGCAGAGAGGGGAGAAAGTCAGACCAACTTAAATGGTGCTGCCTGCTTGAAGAAAGCAGTGGAAGCACGGAGCACTTCAAACCAGTTATTCAAACAACTCCTGATTTTCCAAAAGCAGAATTTAAAATCGTACTGCCCTTGGAAATGTAATTGCTTTTCTGTTAAAAAGAAGCTATGTGTATAAAAAAACACAAAGCTGTATTGAGTTGATAGAAATTCTAGATATTTTACTTACAATAAGAAAAAAAGAAGCTAGAATGTTATAATTTAGTGTAGTAATAAATACAGTGGAGTGACATGTGACGTTTATCAAGAATTCAGAGCGGCCAAGGTGATATATTCAATGCTATGGACACACCAAAACGTGCTATCTACAGGCAAAATCTAAACAGAAGGTTCAGAGACAGAGCTGAAGGGGTGGGGTGGGGGGGAGGCTGGGAGAACGAAGGGAAGTCACCCAGTTCGGGAGAACAGCACACCCTAAGGCCACAGGATGAAAACCGCCACAGGCCACATTCATGGGCCAAGAACCAAACTTGCTTGAAAGAAGCAAAGACAATGAACCCTGGGCAAGTCCTTTTTCAGATCACATGCTCTGTGCCCGAAGTTTTCCTGGTGGAATCTCTGTTATGGCGGTAGTGTGCTACGGTGTTAAATTGAATTTGTGAGTTAAATTAATCCATGTTCAATAAAATCCATGAGATGTGGCCAAAATTATCGAAATTAAAGCCAGCTTCAATATCAAACATACCTCCTCTTGTCATCTTCTGTTATCGACTCTTCTGTTCTGAAAGGTCAAAAACACTTGCTGTGAGTCGTTGGGGTGCACAGCCAGAGACTGCATTTGGGGTTATGAGGAAAGGGACTCTGAGCTACAGTCCTTTTACTTCAAGTTCTTCCACCAGGTATTTCTGTAACACAGTATTCTGTCTCCGCCTCAATCATTCAGATGCTAAAAAAAAATTGTTCATTTTCTACTTATCATAATATTCAAACCCAGCAATTGCCAAAGAGCCCAGCTGCAAACAAAATGAAAAGCTGAGGGTAGCCAACATTGAGAAGAGCACAGAACTACGACATCAGGAAGCCCGGGTTCTTCTCTTGGCTGTGCCACCTGCTCCCTGTGACAAACAGGCAGTGGCCAAGTGGCCCACCTGTATGTCACTTGCAAAATAAGGGGGTCAACCAGATGACTCCTAGCACACTATGACTTTGTGTTCCTTGGGCCAGTCAACGGCACAACTCCAGGCATGAGTGAGTTTTTTAGTGCAAAAAAGTTCATGTCAATTAGGTGTTTTTTAATCTTAAAAAAAAACTTTCCATTTTATACATGATCTACTGCAAAGAGAAGCGGGGAAGGGACTCAGTACTGTCAAATGCACAGCCTCCCTCCTTGCATAAGAGGAGCCTACATTCTACTAGAATTCCTGGGCGTATTTCTGAGCGGGTCAGGAAGCTTTCCTTAAAGAACTAGTTGGCACACATAAGTTACTTTTTGAAAGAAAATAACAACTCAGGAAGATCTAAGTATAACTGGCTGAGCTCAACATGTAATTCCTGGGGGCTTCCATCAGAAGAAAAGCAAACTGAAAAATCTAAACAGCTTCACTGAATCTTCTAGTTCTAGGGACTAACTGTGGTTTCCCCCATTTCAAAGTCGTCAGTTTTTCAAATGCAGATGGACATGAGATTTTGCTTCATTGCAACAGCCAGTAAGTCCCAAGTCCGTGACGGAGGGAGCATAAATGTGGCAATTACCGGCCGAACACTGACCACGCCCTCAGCCAGGGCTCCGGCAGAGCGCAAACTCCCCTTGAGACCTAATCGATCCAAAGTGAGCACATAACCTACAGTCACCAGACAATTATCAACTTCGTTTCTCTCTTGCTAACGCTGGGTCGTTTTTTAATTCAAAGGTGTCAAGGTCACATCAGAAATGGTGTTAGGCTTGTTGAAGTGATCGGACAAAGTGTTGTTTACTACTTATAATTAGAATGGATCTATAGTCTGTTAGTACAGATAATAGGAAAAAGATGAAATACATTCATTCAAGATTATTAGAACAGCTTACTTCGGTCCTGTATGATTAACGTTATCATGAAATTGGTGTTTGAAGCTACACAGAATGGGTAGATTTGGACATATACAAAGTCTCGTATTTCCTGCCGCAAATACACTTTTCATATCCAATTACATGTCTGTTCATTTTCATTCTTTCCCTTTCTAATTGTGATTAAGGATATAGCGAAGGTTTGAAATACATTTTAACTTCCCCAAATATAAGAAAATCATAAATTATTTTAATCTATTATACCTTATTAAATATTCAATATGCTAAAACCCAATTTGTATTCTCCTTTATAAAATTAATCAATAATGTCACTCATCTAACTGGCAGGAAATGGTAATGTAGCTGCCATATTTATTGGATACTAAATTAACCTTCAGATATAATACAAAATGTAAAAAAATACCACTTTTAAAGACTTATAAGATGCTTATTCTTTTAAACCTCCAGATAAGTTATCATCCTGCCTTTGTGCATATGCCCCCACATATGAGATGTCTGCTTCATCCACTCGTCCCACAGACAGTGATTCCACAACACAGTGACCAGAGACCAAGAACTACATGTGTAAGATCGGAATCTCCAGGGAGCCCCTCCTGTGTCCCTTACAGAGTGGGGCATTTCACACCATCAGTGCTGGCACTCACAACAGCTCTGAAGGTTTAGACCTGGGGAAACTGGCCCAGAGGGCCAGGTAATGGATAAATAAGCAAGCCCAACAAGCAAGCCTACCATTATTCCATCAACACCAGAGCCATGCTCAACACCCTAACCCCCCACTCCACCCCTCAACTAGGCAGATGGGAACATCAAAAACACTTCCAGTGGTACCCCAACATGGTGGCTGCCCCTGAAGTGGGAGCTGCCTCCACACCGCGCTTACAAACCGTGCTTTCCGCATCACGCCTGGCTCACAACCTGCTGTGGAAGCTGCACACGGCACCTTGTTAGTGCCATTATCTCACTTCCTTTCATCCTCACCTCCATCCTGCAAGATGGGTATGGGCCATCTTTTAAAGATGGAAATGGTGCTCTGAGCGGTTGAGTAGCAGGCCCAGGGTTACACACCCAAGTAATAGAGCCAGAATTCAAATACAAGTTGGTACGATTCCAGCTCCTGCCTTGTAAGCTGTGAGCCCGTGCTAATTCGAATCAGAGAAACACCCCCATCTCCCAAGCTGTATCTCTGCAACTTTTATCATCCCACTTGAGGAAAGAGGGAACCAGGATGGTAAAAGAGTCTTAGTCAGCATTCCATTAGCATCAGAAGAAACATCACCGCTGCCGTAGACGAGCCATCTTGGTAGAACTTGACGAATTGCTTCGTAACTCATTTTTATCCAAGTACCAAAGTTGTCCTGATCAGATGTGACATCAGAATCGACTCACCTGAAAAACCAGGTCCAGACTGAGATGCAATCAGAAAATTGTGGTTGGTCTACACTGAATCCCTGGGTGAAGAGACGGGTCCAAGACACTGTGTCTAGCTGCCTGAGGACCAAATGCTGCCCTGCCTGTGTGTGAGAGGACTGCACCCTACCAGCTGGGATGGCGTGGCCCTGCCTCGACCGCAGAGGCTATAGCATCAGGGGGCAGAGATGGCTCATCGGGCAGCCACACAGCTTCCTGGTGAAGGGAAGGCCTGGAGCTGTTAAGCCAAAGGCCCTAAAAAACTAGTGGAATCACCTCCTGGTTACTACTCACTGCAGGTGAGAGCTAAGAAATCCACCTTCTGGTGTCGGGGACTAACTTCCCTAAAAGGTCCTTCTTTTTTTTTGAGATTTTTAAAGCATTTTATTTTTCTGGAATTCAGAGCCTTCCTTTTCACTAGACTATAATTTCTCTCTTTTTCACCTTTTATCTTTAAAATATTTTTTTATTTTTCAATCACAGTTGACATACAATATTATGCTAGTTCCAGGTATACAACCCCACAACTAGACACTTATGAAGTGATCACCCCGATAAATCTGGTACCCACCTGGCACCACACTTAGTGATTCCAGTTCTGACTATATTCCCTGTGCTGTACCTCACACCCTGTGACCACTTTGTAACAACTAATTTTTACCATTTTGGAATCCCTTCCCCTGAAAAGTTGTTTCTTGTGGATAAGAGAAGTGGACATTATCTCAGGGCACCACAAGAGTGGGGCTTAAGTTTATCTTCCCACTAAGCAACTTAGCAAGAAACTTGCCTTTGGGATTCTAACCCTTGGCAGAGCCCCAAGTCTGGGATGATGTCCTGGATGTCCGAGCCCTGGGGCTGCTCACCTGGACACCATTTCAAGATATCACTGCACTTGTTTCCTCTCACAAAACATATTTTGAAAGATTTTGTTATCATCTGGCCTTAATAGCCAATTCGCTGATATTTTGTCAGACACACACTGCCAAAGGGAGCTTCTGATGCACACGGGATAGGCAAGGCTCATGCTGGGAGCTAATGTAATTGGAATAGGAGGAAAATGAGGGTTACCTTTCGGGAGGCCTGTGCGGCCTCACTGTGAGCACATGCAGATTTCCACTCAGTTTCTGAAGTAATGAAGTTGGTCTGCGGCCCCTCCTCCGCCTCCCAGATCCAGACCACCCCAGTGAGAACCACGTTCAGGCCAGAGCTCTCTCAGCCCAACACCCACCTCCCACCCCCCACCTCCCTCCCCCATACCCCCAGAGCTCTTGGATGAACCACTCTGTGTTTCACCAAGGACTTTATTTTTCTCTTCTGGTCGCTACAGCTTAAGCAGGAGAAGACTGGCTATTGGGTGGCCTGCAGCTGTGATGGCTGATGGATTGTAAAATTTGTCCCCCAAACCAGCGCAGGAGTAGGGCGGGAGAACGCAGCACAAAGCCACACCTCCCTGGGCTTTGGGAGAACAGCACCCAGGACAGAGTCTAGAAGGTTCTCAGAAACAGGCACCATCACTCTCTTTTCCGCAGATCAGCAAAGGCAGAGAATGAGACGGCCTCACCCTTGAACCTTCCCTTAGAGAGGAGAGGCTGGGGATTGAATTCTCCCATGCCAGGAAAGTGAAAGTGAAAACGAGGCCAACTCACAGCATATGAACTGGAAAAGAGGCCCAGCAGCCCTGCCGTCCCTGGGAACGCTGCTCGGGGGTTCAGTGGCCCGAGTGTCTCTGTCCACTCAGTCTACCCACAGTCTTGCTCCCTCAGAAAAGGAGCAAGCGGATGTACACCAGCCAGGATGAATCTCCTAGAGATAATGCACTTCTAAGTGATGGCTGTGAAACAGTTCAGACACCGACAGCAGAGGCACTGAAAAAGGGGAACTGTGAGAGAAGAAATCTGAGAACAACCTGAGCACCCACCCCTTCATCTACCCTAAGCGGGGAAGACACCTTGAGAATAAGGCTTCTACCAAGAGGACCAAAAACACAGGATTATAGGAGGTAAGGGACCAGGTACCATAAACCAAACCACCCAAACACAAAAAGTGGAGAGTAACTTTGACCAGTGTCCCTCCCCACTCCCCTGCCCTGGCTCCCATGTCACCATTAGGGAGAGAAAGGCCAGGATCAAGAGGAAACTAGCACAAATTACCAAAGTGTCAAGGGTGATCTGGAAGCAACTAGGTGGCACATCAAGACAAAATCTGCTCTTGCCAGAGGGCCTGTGCTGGACAACAAGCTACTGTCTCTCGGCAAGAAATCCTCGCCCCTGCTCTGTGGCACTGGGGCTGGGACTCTGAAAACCACATTCTGCTTGGCCATCTGGCTCCCCGTCAGGTCCTACCCAGGAAATGCTGGAGACAGACAAAATGCCAAAGGAGGAAAAGGGCTACTCTCTGCAGCTTCGGATGCTGTTCCTGCCAGTATCACCCCAGCAGCTGGGTCCAGGGTCCCGAACAGGACCCATTGCTTCATTTTCCAGTCCTTACAGCCCAAGGGGGTGCCGAGGCCAGTGCTTACGAGTGGCCTGCCGCTGTGATCACTGATGGATTTTGAAAGTCAGATGAGACAGCTCCAGGCTGGCAGCACCCTGTCTTCTGAGGCCCTGAGATGCCGCCAGCAACCAGGCAACACTGTCCCCTCAGAAGGCTGGGTCCCAGCCTCGCAGAGCCCCTCTCCCTCCAGCTCCCAGATTTTGATAACCCCGACCTCCTTCCTTTGTCGCTCCAGCCCTAGCCCAGGTAGCCACTTCCTGCCTTTACTAGTTCTGTTCATCTCAGTCTTCCTTCCTTACCTCCTCAGTCCTCTACCACCTGCCTAACCAATTCCTAAGTGAACTCTCTGGGCTAAAATGGTTACTGTGATTTCCTTCACACTGTTACTAGACACCAACTGATACCTTACTTGGCAGCAAGAATGGGGGTTATCTCACACACTGAACCATCTTACTAAAGCATCTAAAGTACTTGTTACTTGCTGTTCATCGGATGCAATCCCTACAATGTGGTCAGTATACTGGACTGTGATGTGCTGCGGGGTATCAATAAGATGGGGATACTGCAGAAGAGGGGGTGTGGGAAAGCAGGGAGATCTATAAGGCACAGAGGTAAGACTGTGATGGTATACATGCCGGTGGCCATGCCAGGAATAGCAAACGCTTCTGGCAATCCTTGCAAACTGGTACAGGAATAAAGGGTTTGCCAGACCAAAGGTTGCATGCCAGAAGCTGGGGCCACGTGGGTTCTTTTCACTAAAGATACCACACCTTGACCAGCAGCTGAAATTGGAATCACCCCTCCACAAGGTTTACAATAATCCAAAGTCACTCTCTAAAATAAATCTGCCTTCCGCACTGGCCAAATGGGTAAGTTCAGCGGGGATATGAGTGGTACCTCCATGCCTTCATTTTCTCAAGTCTTTTGTGAGGACACTGATTTCTAAAATTGCCCAGGGATGCAGCACTCCTGTTTATCATCTGGGTAGGGAGGGGAAATTCCACTGGCTTCCACCTGGCCCTTCCTACCGAGGTAGCTTTGCTTCAGAGGTCAGAGGGCCAACGTGGGGATTCAGCCAGGTGCAAATATGTCTACTCCAATTACAAAGTCAAAAACTAAGAAAATACCCAGAGTATGGGCCTATGGACCACTGGACCCACTGCAATGTTGAACATTAGCCAAAATTCTATTTTCACTTGACTACCTTAAGCCCACTCATGAACTGGTGGACCACAGTGGCATTTTGGGGTCCTCAGATGTTAACATCACTCAGAGCCAGTGTCTAGAGATCTCTAAAAAGTCCAGGTACTTCCTTTGGCTCCCTAGAGAGGCTGTGATCAACTAGCTATGAACAGAGACCTTCCAGGACAGACCATTTTAATGGCCTCTTCATCCCTGCTGTCCATTATGGTCTCTGTGCCAACCTTGCCTCCGGTGGTTAAGTTCTGCCGCCACTCGGCCTCTGCTCCTAAGAGCCCATATCAGGGATGGTTTCTCCCACCGTCACAGCTGTCTGACAGAGGACAGCCACCTTAGAGCTTATCGGGGACTCCCTGCACTATGTGTTTCTCAATTTCATTCCTGTCTTAGTGAAGGGGGATCCTCTGTGGAGAGGAGCAGGTCACACTCCAGAAAGTCACGCCAACATCCCTGTCTCCTGAGGTTCTGGCACGCCCCTCCCCTGGGTAGAGTGTGAGCTCCTTCTGTTTCATCCCCCAAGTTCACTGTTAGAGTCCCAGCCATGCACCTGAAACACTCAGTCTCAAATCTCTGTTGGATATAACAATAAATTCAATCTAATTCACTATATACTCCCTCCTTGGTCTCACACCCTTCGAACCCATTCCCTCACATGTTTCCCAGGTTTCTGGTAATACAAACGACAAAACCCAGCACTTATGCTGTAGTATAAGCTCTTTCCTCCCAGGTCACACTGTGCACTTGACCCTCTGGGGCACACTGAGGTCTGACTCTGTGGTTGGGTCTAGCGGTGATCAGAGGTGACTAGAGCAGGTCTCAGAAGGACAAGCATCCCCTAACAAGGCAACCACTCCAGGTGAGGGGCCCAGCTCCATGCCTCCCACCCACTGGGACTACCCCTTTCTCAAAGGCACTGCCAGGAAAACAGAAATCTCCTGGGTGGCAAAGAAAGTCTGCTCCTTGTTAATGGTTTCACCTCGATTCCAACTGAGGCTCGTCTAGTGAGAGAGGAAATGGGGAACGGAAGAGCTGCCACAGCTGTCTCCAACCTAACCAGGGACAAAGCGGCCACAGAACCCCCCTGCCGTATGGAACAGAATCTAAAACTCCACCAGAGAACGCCCTGCCATTCACCACAGTTCTGATGCCCTAACAGCAGGACCGAAGCCAAGGAGCCAAGACAGGCACCGCCCACCTTGACTGCCAGGCTTCTCAGTGAAGTAAAGAGTGAAGGGAGGTGAGGAGAGGCGTGAAGAGTCAGGTGAGCTGGCTTCTTTTATTCAGAGGTATACGTAACCAACTATTTGAATAATTTTAAGGGTCTGGAAAGGATGAGATTTAAGTAGAGTTGAATTGTATCTGTTGGCTGAAGTTACACATTTGAGTTCTCTATTATCAGTTGTGTGTGCCTCGGTGCCAATGAAGACAGAGACAGAACAGGAGCAAGAGAGAGAGAGAGAGAGAGAGAGAGAGAGAAGGGAGAAACCCCAGGGAAGGGGCTGGAACTAAGGTTGGGGTTTGGGCATCAACATCATCCACTTCACAGTTGTGTCCAGGCTCCGTCCAGACAGAAGGCTTACTTCTGTAATCCAGAGAGTAAAGGAGAGAAGCAGTACCCAGGGCCTTACCTTAATGTTAATGAGTAGTTACTTTGTGTTCTAGTTAGGCGTGAGCCACTACTCCGAAGGGTCAGCTTGTTTGATAAACTTGTTTTTTCCAGAGGGAGCAGGACCGAAAGCTTAATGGTAAACTGCTTTCTCTGACATCAGGATAATGTTATATTTCTAACCATATACATCACTTGAAAAGTTGTGGAAAGTGATGTAGTATTTGGAAAAAAATGTAATAGTGCAATTATTTTTTAATCATAAGCTCACATCCCATCTTAGCAGAAAACTTTTTAAACCATAGAAACATTTCCTAAGAAATGTGGAACATGTATTAACAATTTGGGACCAGGTTTAAAAAATACACTGGGGCCCTGACCAGTGTGGCTTCGTTAACTGGAGCATCATCCCATAGACTGAAGGGTCGCAAGTTCAATTCCCAGTCAGAGCATATACCCAGGTTGCGGGTTTGATCCCCAGTCAGGGCACGTACAGGAAGGCAACTGATCGATGTTTCTCTCTCCCTCTCTCTCTCCCCACCTTTCTTCTCTCTCTGAGGGCCATGAAAAAATGTCCTCAGATAAGGATGAAAAAAAAAAAATACACTAGACATTTAATTAAAATTGGGTCTCTTATTGTTAGCAGAGATTTAGCTTCTTTCATCAAAGAACAGGTTTTCAAGGAGAAAGAATGTGTCAAGGCTGGAGCCGCCCATCGGTTATGGAATCCTCCAAGAGGGAGACCGCATGCTCACAGGCTGACTTTCACTCTTGTTCACAGTGTCCACAAAAATGTGTGCGGGTGGACCACCAGGCGCTAACACCTCTCCCACCCCCCACTTTGGAGATTGTTAAGCAGATAACCCCTGAGGTGATAGTTTCAGGATGACACACCCTTGCAGAGCAGGATACTGCTGAGTGATATCTATCTTACCAAAGGTCGCCCAACACTTGACTCTCACACCAGTGTGTCAGAAAAAGAGAAAAAGCAACCAGCCCTCAGCGACCGCGACTAAACGGACTGTTGGATAACTTCAGGTTTCAAACTGCTTTGTTAATATCTCCGAGGTTCCTCCAAGTACTCTTGGCCTGCTTCCCGGGAACTTGCTAATAGCAGCGTGGGACTCTTCTTATCCCTCCTCAGATTGGATATTCGGACCCAGATCCTCTGGGGAACCGCACACCCGCCTGCTTCGTACTGGCTTTGCAGACCTTTCCTAAATGAACCGGAGAGACTGAACTTCTCGCTAACCATAACTCTGACTTCTTGTAAGTCAAGGTTCCAGGAGGTGGACTGCCTGAACACCAGCTATGTGTCTGTGGCTGCTCTCTGGGGCAGGATGGCTTTTCTCTGCCTGTTCTATTTATCGCTGTATTTTGTGCGTGCCTATTTCAAAGCAAATAACACCTGAACACCAGTCAATCAGTTCACACTACTGTGATTCCCAGTTTATCAATGACTATATCTTTAATTAGGAGAAACCTCATCTGGGGTTACTATCACAAATATAAACCACTACTATTTTCTTCCTTAGTACCACATGGTAATCAGAATATTTTCATCACTGTATTTGCTTAGTTTCAGGTTGTATAAAAATAGCAATCCGAAGTGACCTAAAAAGGGGATTTCAAAGGTAAAACAATGGAACCACAGCATGGACACACTATGTGCACGCTCAAGAATACACACAGATGACACGTGTGAGACATCAGCCTCCCCTCACCCCCTCGGGCAGCTCCTAACTCGTCCTGGCTATACCACCTGCCTCAAAATGCACAAAGCTCTCCCTTGCCTGGCTTTCCAGACCTAACATAGTTATGTGGCACCAAAAAAAAGAGAGAGAGAGAGAGAGATTTACTTTTTTACTTCTTCATCAAGAAAAATGTTCTACATCTAGAGCTATTCTTTTTAGCGATGACTTAAGAAGCAGAAAAACAGGCTGCAGTCTTTTCTTTTCCCAGAGATGCAGAGCCACTCACTCAGTGTGACTTGGAAACGGTGAGCATGTAACAAACAGGGAATCGCCCCTCTGGAGGCAGTGAGTGTAGCTAACCACTTTCGGTTACCACTCACGTAACCTTTTGGAAAAGGTTTCTTCATGAGCCATGTTGACTTCCAGTCACATAGCAGTTCTCCAGTAAAGTAATAATATTTCATTTTCTTTATAATGTTTGTATGATGGCTTCTGCTTTTTGTAGGGTGGTTCCGATCAAGTCTACCAAACACTTAATTACATTGGATCTAGGACAGAATGTTTTATCATGGGCCGTTTGGACCTATATGCAATCTCATTCATTTCCTCGCAATTTCAAAACTTCTTTGGACAGATATCTTTAAATCTCCCTCCCTGGATGAGCCCCTTGGCCAACACTGGTCCCTTCCTTTCTTCCAGAATGTACTACTGGAGAACGTGATAACATTCACTCTTTCTATGGGAGTGATGGATCAAGAGCCCAATAACAATTTCCCCACCCCTCTACTGCTCTCCTTCTCAGAAGCACACGGGCTATTCCATCACTGGCTGTAAAAGAACCAAGTGCCCTAAGCCAGTCAGCGATGGTCTCTCCCCCGCTTTACCTAAAGAAACCTTGCTTGTCCCCGATGGTATTGCTTTTCCAAAACCTGGAGCAGAGGCAGCTGGTTTTCTCATAACCCAGAGTTTCCCAACAGGAGATGGAGCAACCTCCCTGCGGAGCTCTCCCACGGGGCCAGTCCCACCCAGCTCAAAACCTCTCCCCCTCCGGGCTCAGAGCCGGCTCTAACAGCCCAGTGCACTAAAGATTTGGGCTTTCTCCCTATGCATCATGATCTCGGAGGATGTGAATTCCATGAAAATCATCCAATCGACCCCCTGCTTCACATTTCCCTGACTTCCTCTAGCCCCACAACTTTAATTGCTGCTCTAGGAACTCACTCCCACGACTGCTCAGTGGTGCTTAGTTCCCAGAGTACTTCACCTCTGACATTTCACAGCAGAAACTTCCACTCTCTAGGGAAGAAGGAAGTCTCCCTTCCCAAGATGCCTATTTTCTGTTGCACCTTCACCTGCAGTGCATCCATCTCTCCCCACTCACAGCCCCTGAGGGTGTCGCTCCGTCACTGACATGTGCCTTGCAGTCAAGCATTTCCTCAGCAGCCCTTGCAGGTCACCACCTCCCCCTCTGTATCCCTGGTTGACCCCACCCACCTACTTTCTCTAGTCCTGCTCCTATTCCACTGGGTCCCACCCAAGGAAAATTTAACCATGTATTGATGCATAACCACTGGGACTGTGTGATTTCTAATGAAGGTAAGGCCCTCGATGCGACGGGTCTTCTGCCATCAGGTATTCATGACAGAGGCTCTGTCAAATCTCTTCAACACCCCTTAAACCACCTAAAAATCTACAGCGTTTATGGGGACGGCAAAGCATATGCCAAGCATCATCCTAAGATACTGAATCTACTATCCCAAGAACCACCGTAACTCCTGAGCAGTTACTCAGGCACTCTGTGCCTCATTCCTCATTTGTAAATGAAACAGCATTACTGTCCCCATCAGACAGTCATGGGGACAAAATGAGATCATGCACTTGAAGTGCCAGAATCACTGTAGAGCATACAGTCCTCAATCAAGAGAGCTACATTTGTTTATTCTTTCCTTTATGACCCTTGCTTTAGGGGACACATCATTGAAGATGTTGCTGTGTGGAATATCTGATATTTTCCTGCCAATGTTTTCCTCTAGGACTTTTACGGTGTCGTGACCTATATTTAAGTCTTTTATCCACCTTGAAATCAACAGACAAGTGTTGGAGAGGATGTGGAGAAAAGGGAACCCTAGTGCACTGTTGGTGGGGTTGTAGACTGGTGCAGCCACTGTGGAAAACAGTATGGAATTTCCTCAGAAAACTAAAAATGGAATTGCCTTTTGACCCAGCAATTCCACTGCTGGGATTATACCCTAAGAGCCCTGAAACACCAATCCAAAAGA